>VWYK01002951.1:66717-110449 GCA_013399775.1 Semnornis frantzii | reverse complement strand
CAATTCTATGATTCCATGACAGCAAACCCTTCCTTGATCAACAGACCATCTCTATATCTTCATGGCACACTTACAGAACAAGACACCAAGAGGGAACAGAAGAGAGTAGTTTCCAGGCACAAAATAAGACCTGCTGGTCTCAGAATCCCAAACTGAACAACTTAAGCCTGGCAGACCTAGTCACACCGTCAGGTAAATCCCAGCAGCATTCAGAGTCTTCAGCAGACCCTTCCAAACACACTGTGTCTCTGGCACAAGCACAGCATCCACATCCGAAACAGAAGCCACTCCAACTCAAAACTTCCTGCTACATAAAAACATCCAGATGTACGAAGGTGACAAGATTCTCCATGGCATCCCTGATGAGATATACAACTGACCATACATGGAGAGCACATTCCAGCTTTGGAAGCATAAATAATGCATCCTGTGTCCATTGGAAACTACCCTAGAACTAAAATGAACTTTCAAACTCCATCAAGTGCTCAACCTTGAACAGATCTGCTTAAGCCACTACAACTCTTGTCCCTTCAAACACATTCTTTTTTAAGATTCTTTTCATAGGATCCTAGAATTGTTTTGGTTGGAAAAGACCTCTAAGGTCATCAAGTCCAACCATCAATCCAACACCAACATGGCCATTAAACCATGTCCACATACTTCTTGAACACCTCCAGGGTCCACCTCCCTGGGAAACCTCTTCCCATGCTTGCCCACTCTAAGTCCTTCTAGGCACAACAAGGACCCTCCCAAAAGAAATTTCCTGCTCTTCCCTGCAGTCCTTCAAGGAACATTCTCCTTGACAGATACTCACTTCTACAGCTGGTTATGAATGAGTAATGATAGTAACATAGGATACATTTGGGACACCATGATCTTCATTAAGTGCAGAAAGAAACACAAGGAGGCAAAATGAAGAGCAAACTCTTGCACACTGCAGCTCTGGATGGGTTCACAATGCCTGCCCTGAGATGGTGGCTTTGTGTCTCTTGCTGTAAACCTTCCCAGCACAATGAATAATTAAGAGCAGCCAGATTACATGGTATATCACATTAATGACCAGAAAACAGGGGGCTATAGCAGCTGCCCTTTTCTCTCTTTTATTACCTAGAGCACTGCTGACCCCAGTCACCTCCTGAGCATTACTCCCATTTAACCTGCTCCCTACAGCTTGGAGCCAAGAGTCACCGCACTTAGCTTAAAAAGGGAAGTCATCAGCAATGTGTTCTCCACGCAGGAACTGCAGCAACACCCCTTTGTAACTGCATCCTTCCCAGGAATCTACACAGGGTCTGAGGAGGCTGTTTCTCAGGTTTGGCAAAATAGCCACTCCCTGACATGGACCAAGCATGGGAAAATTTAATCCCAAAGATCTCCATCCCACCAGTCCAGGGAAGTGCGGTAGCAACAAAAACTTGATTTCCAACCCTGCGTGCCAGCAACATTAACTGCATCCTGTCTTTATAAGGTTCAACAAGGCCAAGTGCAAGGTCCTGTACCTGAGTTAGGGCAATCCTTGGTATCAACACAGGCTGAGGGATGAAGAGAACGTGGGGTACTGAGGGGTAAATAGCTGGACATGAGCCTGCACCATGAGCTCCCAACCCAGAGCCAGCCTGTCCTGGGCTGATCCCCAGCAGTATGGGCAGCAGGGGCAGGGGGAGGATTCTGTCCCTCTGCTGTGCTCTGCTGAGACTTCCCCTGCAACGCTGGGGAGGTCAGCTCTGGAGTCCTCAGCACAGCACAGACAGAGATTTGTTAGAGCAGGGCCAGAGGAGACCACAGCAATGCTGGCAAGGCTGAAAGCTCTGCTGTGAGGCCAGGTTGATAGAGTTAAGGTTGGTCAGCTTGGAGAAGAGAAGGTTCCGCGAGACCTTCTGGTGGCTTAAAGGAGACAATCAGAAAGTTGGGGACAGACTTTTGTGCAGAGCCTATTGTGACAGAACAAGGAGTGATGGGTTTGAAACGAGAGAGGAACATTTAGACTGAAGAAAGAAATGTTTGACACTGAAGATGAGACCCTGCCTCAGGTTGCCCAGAGGGGTGATAGATGTCCCATCCCTGGATCCATTGCAGGTCAGGTTGTTTGGAGCTCTGAGCAACATGCTCTATTTGAAGATGTCCCTCCTCACTGCAGAGACATTGGACTAGATTACCTTCAATGGTCTCTTCCAACCCAGTCAGTCTGTTATTCTATGATTTATCTTCTTCACTGCAGGTAGTCCCTGAAGAACAGCACCAGTCCTCTTGGAGTTGCCAGGGAAGAGAAAAAATTGAAACCATGGGGAGAGACTCTCAGTGGGCTCTCAGATACCTGAACTTCCATGTGCTGTGGGGCAGTATGCACAGGATCCATGGTAAAGAATTCAGCCTGAAGTCATTTAGGCTCCTAAATAGCTGGTGTGGTATCCTAGAATGATGCCCACAAGAGAGGGCTGTGTTATCAAGAGCAGAATCAGCAAAACAGTTCAGAAAGCACTGATAGGAAAGAGCATTTCTCTAGTCTAAAAAAGATGTTATCTTGTTTCTGTGGCATGCCAACCTTTCCTCAAAGGCCCCTTCCCAGCCCTTTTCTCAGGCTGTATACCAAGAGCAGCCAAAAACATCACAGACTGGAGTTGCAACTATTTACAGCCCAGCGTTGTGCACAAACACACACATGTATCCTGCACATCTGCCACCATCCTGCAGGCAAAAAGAGAGAAGGGGGGGGGAGAAAAGGATCCAAGATAAGCAACAAGATTTCCAGTCAGAGTTGCAGGCATGTATTTGCAACACAGCACTATGGCTACAGGCAGGCCTACAGGGGCACGAGCAGATGGTTTGATATTATTCTCCAGACCTTGGATTGCCAAGTGTTAATAGGGTTGTAAATCAGGGACTGGAAGTGTAAACGTGTGGGTTTATTTCTCTGGTGAAGTGCACAGAGTCTATCCTATATTGCTACCCACTGGAGAAATATTTGCTTCTTCAAGAGGTTCTTCAGCTGATGTTTTGGCTCCACAACTGGCCAGCCTCCAGCAGTCCAGAGAAATAGCTTTGAGTTGCAGGTACTAGTCAGAAATAAGGCACATTTCAGAAAGGAGAGACTGGAGATGGATTTGTGTAAGTGTTGAATAGAATAGTCCAAGATCAACTCAGTTCTCAAATTGTCTCAATCCTATGAGAAACCCTCTTGTGAGAGAGCAGAGGAACTGTTACTTTCTCTCTACTTCTCAAAATGAAATCTCTTCCTAACCCCTAAAACCTTCACTGCTTACACAACAAGGCAGGCTCTAATCCACTCCCACCACTGCCAAAGGGCACTTTGCTTGCTTGTCTCCGCCTGCCCCAAAGACCACTGAAGTCAGTAAAACACTATCTGTTGAGACCAGTGCCTGTGGATTAGGATTTGTAGATTCCAGACAGGTTGCATCCAAGATCAGATCTGCTATTTTATTTTGGCTTTCCCTAGATTAATTCAGAGCACTAAATCAGAGAGGCATGAGATAACATTGATGTTAATCTGGAGGGGGGGAAGGAAGGGACCCAGCATTGAATAATACTTAAGTGCCCTGCTAAAAAGATTAATTATTCCCTCTCTATCTCATTAGAAGACAGAGGGTAGAATGCAGAAGGGTTGATTTCAATAGCAAAAGGATTGCTTTCGATAGGTGCTGCTGGTAATATTGCACAAGAAAAAAATGTGAAACTCCACAATCTGGTTTATTTTTCAAGTAGGTTATTGGGGGGAAAGAACATGATGAAAAACTCATGTAGGAGAAAAGATCCTAACAGAATCTGAGTACAAGCCCAGCAAACTTCAGAACTGGTGAAAGGAGAGAACACACTGCCAGAAAGATGGCAATTGTATTTAACACAGGGAAAATGAGAGCCACAGTCAGAGTTCCTGTTGATAAAGGTGTCCCAGAGATGTATTACCTTTCCTCCTTATTCCCACTTCCTTCCCAAGAGGTATAAATGTCACCTTCCCTTCCTCCTCTGCCTACACAAGGTCAGGGAGCTTTACACCCTTCCCGCTGGTTTGGTTCCCAAACATGCCTGTTCAGCACACTGCCACACAGAGACTATTGATCTCAGCACTTGGACTGAAGTCTAAGAGCCAGCAGAAATCCCACTGTGGCAAGAAGGTACCATGGGATGATGACAGCCCTCTAGAGAAGAGATTTAGGAAGACTGCTCAAGCAGAGGAATGTCAGCAGGATGCGATTATAGAAGGGGGTTAGGGAATCATGCTTTAGGAGAGTTATGGGAATAAAAGATGCAAAATAGCAATGCATAGTGTTTTGGTGGTGACCAGGTTTGAAGGCAAGAGACTAATAATTCGGGCAACATATAAATTTGTCCCCAGATTAGTCCAATAAAGGATGAAAAACTATTTCAGTGGGGGCACTGTAAGCATGAGCCCCTCTGAAAACATGTAAATGCCTCCAAAGATCAGCAAATGCTAATGCTGCAAGGCCAAACAACAAGCTTCTAATAGTCTGTAGTTAAATCTGCTTCTTAATCACTCCTTATTAACCAATTTGGCTTTGGAAGCCTAATAACTTAGAATCAACAAGATTTCAAATATTAGCCTTGAATGAGAGATTCTGGAAGATATTCTTTGCTATTAAAGCTATAAATAGACTCAAAATTTAATTGTAAAAGCCTAGGTTTTAATGCTTGCAGTATTCTGCCCAGTTTCTGTGACAACAGGGACAGACACCAAAGTCTCCAGTCAGTACCTAGCCACTTATCAGTACCTTCGCTTTAGGAGTTAGGAATGATGCTTGCTTGGATTTTACCCAGCTTAATCCTTGTCTTTTTCAGAACAATTAGATCATTAATCTCAACTGAATACATTTAGACATTATGAACCCCTCCCTAGAGTTGTTTGAGGCCAGGTTGAATGAGGTCTTGAGCAACCTCATCTAGTGGGAGGTGTCCCTGTCCATGGCAGCAGGGCTGGAATTAGATGATCTTTTAAGGTCCCTTCCAACCCAAACCATTTTGTTATTCTGTAACGTTGCACTATAAACTCAGAGTAAAGATTAAGAGATCCCTACAGAAGGAAACAAAAATCACTGACATTTGGAATCAGCAGCATCACGTTTCAGTAGAATCAAAGCAAGCATGAAGCTGGGAGAAGTATTCAATGAATCACTTAGTGAACGGTTGAATAAACCTTCTCAATAAAACATTCAGGACCTTCTGAACAATGCAGCACCCCCATTTCCAGCTCAGGAAACAAAGGCAACAGGCCAAATGAAAGAGCTGTAGGTGATGGTAAGCTTAGGCTAGGAGTGAAAGGGAAAAGCAGATTTTTCTCATTGCCACAACAAAGAGACAACTCAAACCTCAGGGATTCCTCCTGTTCTTGCATGGATGATGCTGTGCTATTAAAGCAACAGCCAAGTGTGTCATGTTGCATTTGGAACTGGGCCTACCCAATTGCATTAAAATGCTGGTTCAGAACATTTCAGATGATATTTATAAGCCCAGCCCACACTGACTGCTGGAACCCCACTGCATCCCTTCCAAGAGGCTCTGCTACAGCTCTGCTACTAGGAGCAGAGGAGCAATGGCAGCTGTGTGTAGATCAAAGGTGACAGAAGAAGAGCAGGCACAGCCGTGCTTGCCTGAGCAGGCAGGCAGGGACACACACAAAGAGCCCAACCTGTCCTTGTGCCAGCAGTCAGAGCTCCATCTTCCTGCAGGAGCTATCCCCACTCACACTGCTGTGCGCTGAAGGTACTTTTAGAACCAGATCAACCTGTGCAGACCCCCAGAACTTTACCAAGACCCAGTGTGCAGCAGAGGAGAATTTGAATCTTGCTGTACCTCTGGAGCCTGTTTGACTGAAGGGTTTTACCAGGGAGGGAATTCCTTTCCTTTCAGCTTATTTAAATGACCTGCAGTTACTATGGTTACTGTTAAGGCATTTGAAATCCACCCGCATGATGCAATTGGGGAAATGACAAGGCACAAAAATGGATGTTCTTGTGAAACAAGCTGTTCATGCAGGACAGAAACCAAAAGGCTGTACCTAGCTGATGCTGAGGATCTCATATTTAGCCTACTGGCTCCACCTCAAACATTTCCAGTCCTATCAAATTAGCATTGCCACTGCAGCTCTCTTGGTGACATGGGGCACAAGAGCTTTTGTTCCAACAAAGCTCACTGTGCTAAGTTCACTCCACTGAGGCTGTAAGACAATAGAGAAATGCCATTCAAAGAGCAGGCAACAAGGAGCTATTATCTCCTCTCTGATCTCTCTGGCCTATCTATCAGATGGGGAGCAAGACAACCTTGCTTCTTTAGCAAATTATGGCATAAACTGCAGAAGAGCCTGTAAATGCTCTCCCTTCTCCATCTCCTGCTGCCAGGGCTGCACTGACCGAGTATTCATGACACCTCTGAGTGCTTGTACCTGCCCATTTCCCCCTACATGCTGCATCCAAACAGCACACAGAAACAAAAACCATCTTAGGCTGTAGTCAGTTAATGAACAGAAGATAGGAATCCAGCAGCAGCCACTCCAGAAGCAGCTGTTTATACAAACACTACTGGAGACATCCTCTGCCCAAGAAAATCTGTTATTTTTGTTCTTTTTGGTTGGGTTTCTTTCCCCAACATGCATTTTAATTCACTAAGCTGCCTGCTCAATAACTTAACATTTCTTCTTCATCCTGGCACCATCTCTGACAACCAAACAAGGAAAAGGGAGGAGGGAGAAAGAAATGTTTGTTAAATAAAATCTAAGTGATGGATTCAGAGAGATGTTTGCCATTATCAAAAGGAACCAGAGTGTTACTTCTTCAAGCTACAAGTGTACAGTACTGATTTCAGTAAACAGAAAACAAATGCAAAACAGCAAGAGTCCTGCTTCTTCTTTATCCAAGAGCTAAAGGCCAGGTTGAGGATGTCCACATTTTACCCTGCAGCAGAAGCTGAGATGATGAAACCTTCAGTAAAGCAGGGAACTGCCATTTCAGGCCCTGATTCTACACCACTGATGCCTCTGAGAGCTGGGTCTCTGACTGCACAGATGTAAGGATCAAGACTGTAGGTGTTGGCAGAGTTGCTGCATACCACAGAGAAAATACCAACTGAAGGCTTCTGGCAGCAAAGGACACTCAGGTTCATGGTTAAAAGCTGCCCAGGTGGCCTTCTAAACCTTTCACTTTTGCCTGTCAAAAGCTGAGTCCTGTGTTACTGTTTGTGAATGAAACTGTAATGAATGAGGTCTCCACTGTTTCCTTAAATGTAACTCAAAATTTTAGAGCCGCACCAGAGACCTTTGAATGGACTCTCAGAAGAGAGAATTCACCATGAAGTTTCATGTAAACATGAATCGTGTCATCCCTAGGACTCAGAAGCTGCACTCCAAGTGACAGGTGATTCCTTTTGACTCATGTACACATCCTCTGTTCACCAAACCTTTTGCATCTGATACTGTCAGCTTGGACAGCTGTTGCTTGCTAAATCTACTTTGGTAGCCTACTTACTACTCATATCAGCACTGGTTTGGAGCTCTGTTTGGAAGAACTCTTTCTATACCACTTACTCTGATACACCACCTACATCAACAGTTGTAGCAAGGGCAGAATCCACAGGCAACAGCCTTCTGCCCTCCCACTCTGCAGTGCCAGCAAACATTTGTACCATTTAGTTCCATCAGATCTGAAATGAAAACTGAAATACACTCCAGCCAAGCCTCTGGCCTGCAACACCAATATGAACTAGGCAGTGAAGCATCGATCCTATCCCTTGACACATCTCCCACTTCCCATGGTTAGCAAGGGCCCAAACCCTTTACCATGCTTAATGCAGAGGTCTTCATCCCTACATAGCCAAGTCCTGTCACTGCAGAAAGGAGGGTTAAGGGAAGGGCTCTTTGATGTGGTGTTAGGCAGCAGCAGGAATATTAATACCCTGATGTACAGCAGCTGTTTGTGCTTCAGCAGGCAGAAGATAGCCTACAGAATAAGCAGTACGAAGCCTCCTTAACTCCAGACCACTCTTGCCTGACAGGAAAGGAACTCCCTCTATTCCTTGGTATCAGCCTGAAATTGTGCCAGAGGAAGTTTAGATTGGATACGAGGAAAAATTTCATTGCTGCAAGAGTGGTCAGGGGTTGGCACAGGCTGCGCAGGGAGGTGGTGGAGTCACCATCCCTGGAGATGTTCAAGAAACTTGTGGACATGTTTTAATGGCCATGGTTGGACTCAATGATCTTGGAGGCCTTTTCCAGGCAAAGCAATTCCATGATTCTATGATTCCCTGTGCCTTCTGGATTACTGCAATACAAAGACTGCACTCAGCACTTCACAGCCAGAGTGATTCTGCTCTGGAGGGTAGCTGGCCAAAAGACATCTGGAAAGATGGAGAAGTGTTCAGGGAAATAATCACAGAATGAAACCCTGCTTCTAAGAAAACAAACACACACAACACATAAATAATGGTATATTAAACAACTGTTAAGTCACTCTCCTGTGCTAAGGGCCTCACTGTGACTCTCTCCATTTGTATCTCCTCTGGTTGACAAGAGTCGCAGTTGTTCCTTGGTGCCAAAATAGGAGCTCTACTTCCCGAAGGCCTTGGCAAAGCGCCGCTCTAAACACAACAGGTATCTCTGATCACACAAGTTTTAGCTGCTGCATTATCTCTCGTGCATCCCAGTCTATAAATCCTGCCAGCCAGTCCCACAGGCTGCTCCTCAAAACTGTTATGTTAGAGCAGCAGGGGAAAAAATAAAACAGGCAAGGGGGAGAAGGGAAGACAGAAAAATTCCCCTTTGAAAGTGTACTGTGGAATGCCATTTCAACAGCTGTCAAGCAGCAGAGTGAAGAGTTGATTCACAGGAGATATTTCCAAATGACTGGAGGCAGAATTTCCAGATCTCCTTAGTAAAATCTTCTTATTTGAAAGCTTAAAAATGCTGCTTTTGCAACTCAGACCCCGCCAGTATCATTGTTACACTTTAGCTTCCTTATTTCCTCCACAGCAATTTTATGGTTAGGGCTCCAGAATGGAATGGAGAGGCCACAGCAGTCACTGAAGAAACCTGAACCTGCTCATACAAGGTGCTGGAAATTAAATGATTCATCAGCCATCAAGCAGAATGCTTCAGAGGGCCTTGTACCAGCAAACCTGAACACTCATGCTGCCAAAAATGTATGTGCAGTGCTCTTTTACATCTCTCCATGGTTGTCAACATGTAAGATGAGCAGGTAACCTACCACAGGAGATCTGTTCTCTGATGGAACACTTAAAAACTCCAATTGTGCACCACTGGAGTCGCCAGAAGGGGAAAAATAAGAAAACTCTGCTCTCTTTGCTCCTATCCTTGTAGTTGGGTTTTAAAATTAAAGCCATATTTCTCTCCACAGGTCAAGTACCTCCATCTCATGTTCCATGAATCTCTGCTCATGTGCTGCTTCCATGCTTCTCAGATTCCCTTTGTTTACCCTGGCACAACTCCTGTTGGCACAACCAGAAGTTAAACTCACGTAGCAACTACAAGCTTCGGTTCCAGATTAGCAAGATCAGTTCACTGGCAACGGTGAGAAAGAACAGACCCAACTGCTCCTGCCAATTCCCTCCTTTCCATGGGGTTGTACCAGCAGAGGACACTCTTGTTACCCCAAAAGGAGAGAACAAGGAATGCTGACCCACTGAAAGGCAGGGTGAGGGTGTTGTAGGGCACTGGCAAACCCACCCAATCAACAAGTCAAGGTTTGGACAACATCCCTCGTTCATCTCCATTTGCCCAAAGGCTTCCTCTCAAATCCAATTACATCATGAGCATTTGCTTTTATTTCAGCATCTCAGTTAATTAATGAGCATCTCATGAAGCTGGGACAAAGCAACGACAGGGAGCCTGCTTCCACGCTTAAACTCACCCACTCAGAGATGACATCAGAAAGCTAAAAGTAACTGAATTTAGAACATTCTTCTGCCACAGCTCTAGAAAGACTTTGAAAGCAAAGGTTCTTTTCATCCCTGTCTTTGAAAGCCTTACAAGGTAAGTGAAATCCTCCTGGTCTAATACATACAGCACAGGTATAGATTATGGCAGACACATTTACATAGCAGACACAAAGCAGCCATCCATTAACTTGGACAATCACAAAAGTGTTTGGGTTGGAAAAAATTTCCATTGAATCAGAAAAATTGATCATTCAGTCCAACTATCAACCCAACCCCACCGCAGCCATTAAACCATGAGTCCAAGGGCTATGGTCACACATTTCGGGAACACCTCTAGGGATGGTGACTCCACCACCTCCCCGGGCAGTCCATTTCAATGCCAATCACTCTTGTTGGGAAGAGCTTCTGCCTAACATCCAGCCTGAACCTACCCTGGCACAGTTTGAGGTTCTGTCCTGTCCCTGGGTGCCTAGGGGAAGAGGAGACCAACCCCACCTGGCTATGACCTCCCTTCAGGTAGCTGCAGACAGCAATGAGCTCTGCCCTGAGCCTCTTCTGCAGGCTGCACACCCCCAGCTCCCTCAGCCTCTCCTCACAGGGCTGTGCTCCAGGCCCCTCCCCAACCTTGGTGCCCTTCTCTGGACACATTCCAGCACCTCAACATCTTTCTTAAACTAAGGGGCCCAGAATTGGACAAAGTACTCAAGGTGTGGCCTGACCAGTGCTGAGTAGAGGGAAAGGAGGACTGCCCTGGTCCCTGACCCAGAAGAAAAAGCGGCTAAGCCCTGCCCTTCCACACACGTGTAGAGGCACATGCAGATGCTTCTCCTGGCCTGTCGATAACAGAGATATATCTCAAGAAGGGCTCTGCAGTACCCTGACAGCTTTGACAGTAAGTGTCATTACAGTTTATCAAAGGAAGGACAGAGCATGATACCAGTATGGTAAAATCCTTTCCCCACTCCTGCCTTTTCTTTGACATTTCTTATCATTTGCTGCCAACGCTCCTTTACATGGCAGGACTATCACTGACACATCAGCTCAGAAGAAACTGTACAGCAAATTAAAGAGCTTGCTCTCTTGTCATCCATTAATTCTGAGTTTCATAAAAGCACAGGATTCCCCAATGTCCACTGGCCAAACATATCCAAATTATTTCCAGTGAATTACAACCTGATGAGTTTAGATGAAACCCTAAAATTAGAATGGGAAGCATATTTCATTAAGGGAGCACTTCAGGAGCTCACCACTTGCCTCCAGGATTAATTTGAAAGGTCTTTACTTTAAAAAGAAAACTTTATGGCACAATTAGTTTACTGCTAAGTTGGATGGTCCCTTGGAGAGGTTCTGCCTTGCATCTTCCCCAAGGGTGAAGCTGCAATAAGAGATACTGTAGAGAGACCACAAGCTGGGTAGATTTGGGTTTATAGAAGCTACAGAATGCTAACAAGGGTAACTTGTTTCTGTAGGTTTAAAGTAGAGCTCTGATGATTTTTAAAGTCTTCCCTAATTATAGTCCAAGCCCTGCCTTTTTTTTTTTGACCAAGTATAAATGAAGATCTAGACAGGATCTTTTGTGATTATGCCCCAGGAGAAGGACTGCTGGAGCAGGTCCAGAGAAGGTCATGAAGATGACCAGAGGGCTGAAGCACATACCTTGGTGCTGAGAGAGTTAAACCTGTTCAGCCTGGAGAACACAAAGCTACAGAGAGACCTCAGAGCACCCTTCCAATACATGAAGGGACCAGAGGAGAGGTGGGGAGTGACTTTTTAGAAAGGCTTGCAGGGATAGGATTGAGGGAGGGAATAATTAAAGCTTGAAGAGTGCAGATTTAGACTGGAGATTAGGAAGAAATTCTTTCCAGTAAAGGTGGACACTGGCACAGGTTGCCCAGGGAGGCTGTGGATGCTCTCTCCCTGGAGGTGTTCAAGGCCAGGCTGAATGAGGCCTTGAGCAACCTGGGCTAGTGGGAGGTGTCCCTGTCCATGGCAAGGGTTTGGAACTGGATGAATCCAGGGGAAATAAATAACCACTGCACTAAGAACTCTGGGAACATCTCGAGTTGTTCACTTAACTCTCACAAGCCAGCCTTAGCTTTATTTCAAATTGAGATTAGTAATACATATTTAATGATATTGGTGGTTCTTCAACTGCCACCAGGAATCTTTGCCCACCCCATAGAAAATCCTCTCAGCTAGAACTGTCTTCAGCTCTGACACTGGGCCCAAGTGTTCCAGCAAGGAACGAATCAAGATTCAATGGCAGCCCAAGGCAGGAGCAAATCATGTTGCCTTCATTATTTGCTATGAATCTCAAATACACTTGGGTATTAAGTCCTACCCAAACTTTAGCTGATTGGGAGGATTTAGCATAGAATTTGGTTGGAAAAAATAGGATGATAGAACCATAGAATTGTCTAGGCTGGAAAGGACCTCAAGGATCATCCTGTTCCAACTTCCCTGCCATGGGCAGGGACACATCACACTAGATCAGGCTGTCCAGAGCCTCATCCAGCCTGGTCTTCAATACCTGCAGGGATGAGGCTTCCACCACCTCCCTGGGCAACCTGTGTCAGTGTCTCGCCACACTCACAGTGAGGAACTTCTTCCTAACATCCCATCTGAATGTACCCACTTCTAGTTTTGCTCCATTCCCCCCAGTCCTATCACTACCCAATACCCTAAAAAGTCCCCAGCTTTCTTGGAGCCCACATCAGATACTAAGAGGCCACAGTAAGGTCTCCTTGGAGCCTTCTCCTCTCCAGACTGAGCAGCCCCAACTCTCTCCACCTGTCTCCATAGGAGAGGTACTCCTGCTCTCTGATTATCCTTGTGACCCTTCTCTGGACACACTCCAGCAGTAAGATCATTGAGTCCAACCATCAATTCAGCACGAAGATGATCTATTGTTTTAACCAGGACACAATACTGAAGCCAACCTGGCAGAAAAAGACTTGCCTGGTAAAATAATTGTAGGATGTAGTCATTAAAATACTGTGCTGAAATGGAAGAAATCTAGAGTCCTGATACCAGCTATGTCACACACCTCCTCAGGCAGGCTGAGTTGTCATCTAATTCCTTTGTGATCAGCACATTCAATGAATATTGATCTATTTGCAATAAAACCCCCACATTTATGCACTTACTCAATCTAGCAAAAATAGGGCTTCAATCATAACTCAGTCCCCACAGTGCCACTGTAGCACTTGAGTTCTGGCACTAATTCTTTGCCATAGGAACTCAGCTGGGAAAGGAAGCTGTGGGTATTAAATAAATAAATAAATAGCTCTGCAAGGATCCTCCTACAAAACCAGTTAAAACTGGCTGCCCAATCAATAAGAAAAGGATATATGCAGGTCTGCTGAACAGTGTCCTGACACAATCCATCCCTGCAGCCAGACAAGGTAAAATCCACAATGCCAGCAGCATGTACTCAGTGTAATTCACTGAGCCTGCTGGAATGGCAGTTCTGTAAGACCTGGAGGCCTGGAGTCCATCACACAATACACCACTCATCAAGTGACAAGAGAAAAAGCCAGTAAGGAACAGCACATAATTTCAATCAACCATCCAAAAAAAAAAAAAAAGCCTTGTTTCCTCCCTGGCACATCAGAGCTCAGAGCACAAAAGATCACAGCATGAAGAGACATAAATTCTCCAAACCCACCCAAAAGGCAAAACAAAGAGAATCCTAAAGCTTTGATTCTGCCTGAGTTTGGTTCCAGCATCAAGAACTGTATTAAAAGACAAACCTTTGATGTTCACATAGGCACTGCACTCATTCCCACAGGAAAAGCTCTTTTCCAGGGCTGTTGGGCAGTTGGCTGATGGCACAACAAGCAGGACCATTAAGGGAATGCAGCCACAAAGCCAGGTTTGTGTGCTGGTTAGTTCCCATCGAGCTGCCGACCTGAACCTGAAAGCTTCCTTTCAGTTTTCACAAGAGAGGTTTGAGTTTTTTTCCACTCGTAGCCCCTCTGCTTGGTAAAGGCTACACCTGTGATGTGTTTGCTCAGCAGAGGACTAAGGACACCTCTCCTGCACTGCGGCAGCCTTGACATCTTTGGATTAAAATGGCCAACAGGTCCACAGCTGGAAAGAGAAATAGATGGAAGACAACAAAGGATGACAGAATTGTTTATGATCACATAGGCCTTGTAGTCACATGTAGTCCCTCATGAAGCCAGGTTTCAGATGCCATGAAGTAAACTCATAGCTACAACCTCCTTTCAGGTGGAGGGGTTGGTTTCTCCTCCTTAGTAAGAAGTTATAGGATAAGAAGCAGCCTCAAATTTCACCAGAGGAGGTTCAAGTTAGAATATTCAAGGAAACTCTTTCACTGAAAGGGCTCTTAAACACTGGAACAGCCCCCCCAGCAAGGTGGTTGAATCCCCATCCCCACAGGTGTTAAGAGAGAGTGAAATATAGTGCTGAGGGCCATGGTTTAGTACCAGCCTTCGTAGAGTTAAAGAGTAGTCGGACTCGATGATCTTAAAGGTCACTTCTGACCAAAACAATTCCATGATACATTTTTAGCTCAGTCATCTTCACCCTTTTCATAAAGTCTCCAAGATTGCCAAAGATGGTCCAATAAATCAAGAGATATATACAAATAAAAGCAGAAAATGAAGAGCAGGGAGAAGTGATGGGAGAGGAGAGCCTTCCACAGCAGCACAGAATCAGTGCTCTCTGCTGTTTCCGCCTCGGTGCGTTAACCTTTCTCTCTCTGCCCTCTGCTTCCCTTTAGTTACTCACCATGAAATAAGTCTTTTAATTGATATGTAACTAAAGCCATCTTTCTGGCAGATTGACTGAGAAGGCCAAGCTGGTGTCTGGGGACTACAGGCCCTTTGGTGACAGTTTTAATTCTGGTCAGAGAAGAGAGGTCAATAAATCATTCTCGCAGAAGTTGTTAGTGACCCTGAGCAAGCCCTGGGAGGAGAGAAGCTATCTCTATCCACTAGGAAATCAAGACTTGGTTATATTTAATTTTAACTTTCAGATACAGAACAAAGAAATAAGAGCAAAAAAAAGGACAACAACAACAGAGCTGAGCTGAAGAAAGGAGGAAGTGCAAAGCCCAACCTTCAGTGGCCAAGTGGAGGAGGACATCTATTAAGCTCTGTTGCTTGACAGACCTAGGACTCACCTGGAGCAGAGCTGCACTGCCAGGAGTTCAGGACACTATGTTATTGCCTTCCTGAGGTTTGAGTCAAAGACAGGCTTCTTGCGCTGTCCTCAGGGGTTCTTTCTTGACAACAGATGAACTTCCATTGGTCAAATTAAACTTTGCCTTCCCCCCCCCCCGATTCAGGCATCTTTTGTGTTGGAGAGTCTGAAATATGCTTAGGTAATTAGCTGTGACATTATACTCCACTCCAGTGAGGCCACTTCTGCAGTACTAGGTCCAGTTCTGGGCTATACAGATCAAGAGACAGAACTACTGGAGAGAGCCCAGGGGGAGGCTACAAAGCTGCTGAGGGGCCTGGAGCAGCTCTGTGAGGAGCAAAGGCTGAGAGCCCTGGGGCTGAGAGCCTGCAGAAAAGCAGTCCCAGAGGGCAGCTGAGCAATGCTCAGGAGTTAAAGGGTGGGGGGCAAGAGGATGGGGCCAGTCTTTTGTCAGTTGTGTCCAGTGACAGGAGAATGGGCAATAGGAACAAACTAGAACCCAGGAACTTCCATCTGAACAGGAGAAAAGACATCTTTGCAGTGAGGGTGCTGGAGGCCTGGAGCAGGCTGCCCAGAGAGGTTGTGGGGTCTTCTCCTCTGGAGAGATTCCAAACCCACCTGCATGTTGTGATTCTGGACAAGCTGATGTGGGTGCTTTAGCAGGAGGGTTGGACTAGATCTCCAGGGGATATCCCTTTCAACTCCCACCACACTGGAATTTTGTGATTATTTTAACAGAAATGCCCTAATGATACTAGGTAGGGCATCTTTTCAGAAAGTGTAAACAAACACCAGCTCACCACATCATCCTCCCTTCCAATTCTCTTTCTGGTCACTGCTGACAGTGGCTGTTAGACTTGGAGTCTGCTTTATATCCTAGAATCACAGAAACATTGAGGCTAGAAAAGCCCCTCAGGATCACCAAGTCCAACCATTAACCCTACTCTACAAGAGGCACCCTAAACCATATTATTGAGCACCACATCCAAACAACCTTTAAACACATTCAGAGTTGGTGACTCCACCTCCCTGGGCAGCTCATACCAATGCCTGACCACTCTTGCTGGTAAAAAAATGTTTCCTTAGTCCAGTCTAAACTTACCCTGCTGCTGCTTGAGGCCATTCCCTCCTTGTTCTATCACTATTTACCTGTGAGAAGAGACCATCACCAACCACTCCACAACCTCCTTTCAGGTATCTGCAGACAGGAATGAGATCGCCCCCCTCAGCCTCCTCTTTAACTATCCCCAGCTCCTTCAGTCACTTCTCATAAGATTTATTCTCCAGACCCTTCCCCAGTTTCATTGCCCTCCTCTGCACTTGCTCCAGCACATTTCCACCATGGAGCTTCACCAGCTTCTCTGTGCTTTTAATTTACGGAACGTATAAGTTGCCAACATCATTCTCTGTTTTGTAATGAGTTTTTGAAGTGGTGTTTTCATCAAAATAGGAAATTTATTTAGCATCCCAAAGATGTCAGAAAAGCAAGGAAATGAAGGATTAATGACCACACTGTTCTAATCAAACACTGTTGGGAATTTAACCCTATCCTTGGAACACAATAGGTTAACACTTCTGTATGTATTCAGGAGGCTGAAAATGCACCACGACATGAGCATTTGTTCCATGCAAGTATGCTACACAAATCTGAATTCAATGGTCTGCAGGTGAAAACAAAGATCACTAAATTGAACACTCTCAGCACCTTTCCTGGTAGGTTTACAGGGAGGTAGCTGTCTGTAGTTCCTTCACAGGCAGTGCTGCCTTACTGGGCACACACCACGTACCTGGATAAAGTACTTTAGGGCAGGACTCCAAGTACCCTTCAGCTGCAGATACTCCAGTTCTTTTATCAACAGGTTGGGTAGGACAAATTTGCAGTGCCGAGCAAAGCATTCTCAAGATCCTATCTTTTTCAGACCATACTGATCAGACTCCTTCAGAAGTAATCAGCAAGTGGATAAGCAACATTTTGTCCTGCACATAAAAACTGCTGTGCCCTGACATGTCCTACTCATGTGGCATTGATTTTAGATGGTTGTCCCCAACCTTCCCTTGGAGCACTATGAAGCCCAGCCCTGTCTTCACTGGAAGCAGGAATAAACCCTTTGTGAGTATAGGTCCAAAATGACCTTTGCATGATGTGAGAAAGGTTAGACACTGGGACAGGTTGCTCAGGGAAGTTGTGGATATCCCCTTCTTGGATGCGTTCAAAGCCAGGTTAGATGAGAGCATGAGCAACCTGGGCTAGTGGAAGGTGACCTTGCCCATGGCAGGAGGCTTAGAACTACATCACTTTTAAAGGTCCCTTCCTACTTAATCCATTCTACCATAATATTAGAAAGAAAAGCTGGAGGCAGGAAGATCCTCAGCACAGAATAGTTAGCTCCAAAGGACAAAGGCAGCGAATAACAGCAGCTACTGCTATAACCCTACTCTGGTTTGCCTGAAAGATTAGTACTGCACTGCACTTGGCACACCTAAAATAAATAAATGTTTAAAAAAAATCAAAACAAAAATCACCACACTGGCCTGTCCTAGTCACAGCAGAGGTAAGAAAACAAACCCAGCACATACATGCTTTATTATCACTTCACTTCTTCATCGACTGCAACCCAAGAAAATCAATAAGAATCCTATACGAACACATCCACCATAATAAAATACGTGGCTTACATACATCAAATCCTAACAAGTGTGCTTGCATGCTCAGTGGAGAAAATCACTTCATAAAACAATCCCAGGAGAGAGCTAAAAGATGAAAGAGGTACCTAAGGAAGGGACAAAACTGAATGATGTATCCAGAGGATAAAGGGTAACAGTAAGAAGGCTTCATCAATATAGTGGACTTGACAGGCCAATGTTTCTGTCCATTATTCTAAGCCTTAGTTAACTTCACACCTCAGAGCTGTACGCAGTTTGGTCTGGGCTGGAATCAGTGGACTGAAGTGATTAGTGTCCATTCCCTTCAACTCCTTACAGATGCAACCCATGTTACACAGCAGCCACTACCTGCTTAGGCCTTACTGTCTCCTCTGTAAAGAGGAGGAGTGCAAGGCACCACAGTTCCTGCTTCAGGGAGTCCCTTGGGGAGTACAGCACCCTGGAGTTGGGCATTTCCATAAAAACCTGTCTAGTTTTACCCTTCTGGCCTGCTATGACTCAGGTGAGACCTGCCAATTGGTGAGGCTAACAAACATTTCCTAAGGAACTCGAAACAAAACCTAGAGCTTGCCATAGAGCTTCTCTGGCTTGCCACCACAAGCAACAATTTGCTTGCTGCCCTTTACAACAGGGATTTCAATTTACCGGAAGAAGGCAAATTCCTCTGTTAGTTGAAGGTGGATTTTCACAGCCTTTTTCCATGTCCAAATCTAGTGGCAGAATCACAGACCTTTAGAGGTCAGAAGGGACATCCAGAGATCTAATCCAACCACCCTGTCAAGGCAGGACCCTCTAGGGTAGTTCACACAGGAATGCATCCAGGAGGGTTTTGAAAGTCTTCTTCACTTGTTTGGTATATTTAGCAACTTTTTCTGAACAGCCAAGGACAGCATTACCTTTGGTGGGGTGTATCCCTCCCCAGGTTATCAGAAAGTCATTAAGAAGTGCCACTAGCAGAAGTGAGACTTGTAGAAAGCATGTCAGCAAGAAACAGATAACAGAAAAAACAAAAGAACAACAAACAGGCCTCAGAACTGTGTTGGTGTCGTGGCTTATGCCACAATTTTAAGAGACATAGCATAGAAGAAAACCCCAAACCTCTAACAGCAGAAAAAATAATTAGGTTCTACTGTTAAACCACTCCTTCCCATCATGTTGCTTTCCTAATCATTAAAACACAAATTCAAAGCAAGGGTGCCCTTTGAATGTTCACCTATTCCAATTTCCTTGATCTCAGCTCCTGCCTATTACTCCAGATGGCTTTTACAACCTCCTTTTATTGAGCTTTCTTTCCAGTGCTGTCCCGTAAGGCCAGAGAGACTTCTCCAATCAATTCTCAGTGAATCAATCTCTGAAGCTCACCATGTCAAGGGAGCAACTTTTTTTTTTTTTTTTTCCTGGGAGACTAGAGCAAGTTCTAGGAGTGTCTGACACATTGCATTAGGATTTCTCCTGTAATTCAGTGTTAGGCTTTTAAGCTGGTGCAGACAGCAGATAGAACACATGCTTGTAAAAACAGAGAGTGAAGTATAAACTTGCATTACAGGTATTACAGCCCACATTTGACACAACAGTTCTCCTCTGCTGTGAAAACAACAATGGGATAGTTCCAATTCCGCAGCAAGCTCCTGACATTGGGGCATAACTCCTCACAAAGCACAAGCCTACGAATTAGCTTTACATAGCCTGAACCTTTGATAACAGCATTTAAAGGTAAAGAATAAACCCCACTGATTTCTTGGATGCAGGGCAAGATTCCAGAGTCCAGAGGATTAAGCAGTGTACCCAGGAAGATGACCTTGCTTCTGTCACTTAGAGAAGGAGGAATGACACAGAAATTATTAACAAAAGAAGTCTACAGAAACTCAAAGTGTTGCAGGTCTGCAAGGAACTCCTAGGGTCTGGGCTAGGCATACTCACAACCCATTCAGGAACTCTGTTCCCCAAGGAGCATGCTGGCAGAAGCTGTTTGTCCTGCTCTCACAAGTCTTCTCCTCAGTAAGATGAACAAATGATGGTGATTTAGTTTCCCTCGTAGGAAACACTGCTTTCTGAGAAGCCCCTCTGCAGTTACACTGCTTTGACAAATGCCTCCCCATCGCCCCAAGGTTGTTTTCTAAAGTGTAGTGGGAAGGAAATCAATCACTGCAGACTAAAAGGACACCTCCTTCCTCTTTGGGTGGCATATACCAACGCCAGTCACTGGGTAGAGCTTTCTCCTCTCCCCATGTTAACCTCCAAACCCAAACGGGGCAAGAGGATAACAGCACAGGAAGGACATAGAACTGTCGGAGTGGGTCCAGAGGGCTGCAGCAGCTCTGCTATGAGGACAGGCTGAGAGAGTTGGAGCTCACCAGCCTGGAGACGAGAAGGCTTCCAGGAGACCTTAGAGTAGCCTTCCAATATCTGAAGGGGGCTACAGGAAGGCTGGGGAGGGAATATTGACAAGGTCTTGTAATGCCAGGACAAGGGGCAATGGGTTTGAGCTGGCAGAGGGGAGATTGAAACTGGATGTTAGGAAGAAGTTCTTTCCAGTGAGGGTGGTGAGACACTGGCACAGGTTGCCCAAAGAGGTTGTGGTTGCTCCCTCTCTGTTCAAGGCCAGGTTGGAGGAGGCCTTGAGTGACCTATTCTAGTGTAAGGTGTCCCTGCCTATGGCAGGGGGTTGGAACTGGATGATCCTTGAGGTCCCTTCCAACCTTACCATTCTACGATTCTATAACTGCAGTCCAAATGCAGATAGCAGTGGGCAATACGTGGGACCTGAGAAAGTTTGAGAGCCCATGGAGGCAGAGAAAGGAACTAAGAGGATACTGCTAGTCAGAAATAACACAGATACAGCAAAGAACAAACCCATCCATCTCTTCCCCTTCTCACTTACCAAGCATCTGCTCAGTAAAAGCAGGACCCATACTGTAATCTTTTTACTCCTGTTAGCAACACAAGGTTCTGAACAAATCTGGTGGCAAACTCTACTTAACACAAAAGAGTTTACTTCCAGGAACAGTTTTAGCTCTCCCAACGCTGCCCTGCTCCTTCTATTTTTACACAACAAAAGAAAAGATGATGCATAAAGGAGGGTGTCCAGAAGTGTGCATAGTGTGCTGTTGGCTCATCTTTCTAAGGCTCTGTCATGACGCCACAAACAAGGGGACACAAACAGCAGGAAAAACAGTGGCTAAGAAGATGACTTGAGGAAGCAGAGTCACATTTCCCACTCCAGGCATGCAGCACTAATTCGGTTTCATAGATGCTGGCTGGCTTAACCTCAGAAGTCCTAACCTCCTTGCAAACTATGCCAACATCCACTTCCCTGAATCTACTTGTAAACTCTTGAAGCAGAGAAACTAGGATTTTAACTCAGGCAGTCACTCAAACGTGTCTGCAGGCACTGAGATGTCAGGCAGTGTCAGCACACACAGTGTTGCAGCTATGCTAATGGAGAAAAACAGGGGACTCACAGCTGGAGAATACTGAAATATTACACTGAAAGTGTAATATTCAGTCCTTTAAAAAGAATATATATATAAATATAAAGAGTTCTCAGAATCTCTCCTAGAATACAAGTTCAGCAACTTTTATCCATGTTCAATATACACCACACACAAAATCCTGAAGGATTCATACTTATGTTGTACTCCCAAGGACCCCAAGAATCAGGCCCAGGAAGACATGCATAGGTAGCAGTTTCCCTTTTCAAACCTAAGTACAGTCAGAGGTGTTTTAAAAGCAGCAGCCAGAGCATGGACAGAGATGGTGAGTGAGGCCTTAAGTGACCTGTACTAGTGGGAGGTGTCCCTGCCTATGGCAAGGGGTTAGAATTAGATGATCTTAGAATGGTAAGGTTGGAAGGGACCCCAATGATTCTATATTGAATATTGGTTTTGGACCACTCAGTCCAAGAAGGACATTGAGGGGCTGGAGCAGGTCCAGAGAAGTGCAATGAAGTTGGTGAGGGGTCTGGAGAACAGGGCTGGTGAGTAGCAGCTGAAAGAACTGGGGGTGTTTAGGCTGGAAAACAGGAGTCTGAGGGGAGACCTTATTACTCTCTAAAACTCCCTGAAAGGAGGCTGGAGCCAGGTGGGGATCAATCTGGTCAACCACATAGCAAGTAACAGGACAACAGGAAATGGCTTCAAGTTGTACCAAAGGAAGTTTAGACCAGACATGAGGAAGAAATTAATCACTGAAAGAGGCATTGGAACGGCTTTGCCCAGGACAGTGGTGAAGTCCCCATCCCTGGAGATGTTTTGGAGTTGTGTAGATATGGTGCTTAGGGATACAGTTGTTGGTGTTAGGCTAATCACTGGACTCAGCGATCTTAAAGGTCTTCTCCCATCTAGGCAACTCTGTAGTTTTTGTCCTGTAGGCAAAAACATGCAGAGAGGTGAAAACAGGCAAGCCCAAACAGCAGCTCCTGCAGATCTGCAGAACTATTTCTGAATATCTCAGCAAGAAAATGCAGCATTCAGAGCTACACTGGCATAACAGAACCCTACCAAGGGCCAGCCCTGAAGTTCATTTCTTGCTGTGGTCTTCTAAACACGGATATTCAGTAACCTGAATTGAGCCCTGGACTATGGGGGCACCTTAGAGCTGCCTTCCAATACCTCAAGGGGTCCTACAGGAAGCCTGGAGAGGAACTTCTCATAAGGGTGCCTAGAGACAAGAGAAAAGAGAACAGGTTTTATTTGAAAGACAGTAAGTTTAGACTGGATCTTAGGAAGAATTTCTTCAGCATGACTCTGGACAGGTTGCTCAGGGAGGCTCTGGATGCCCACTCTGGAGGTGTTCATGGTCTGCTTACATGAAGCCTTGAGCAACCGAGTCTCTTCAAGAGGCATCCCTCTCCCTGGAAGGGAGATTGGAGTAGAAGATCTTTAGGATCCCTTCCAATCTAAGCCATTCTGTGATTCTATGCAACAGGGTCCTCCTACTACCTAAGGGACCACATCACTCAGGATTGATTTTAGGAGATGTTGCATACATCAAAATAGGGAGTGTGGGGGAGCTGGCTAGAAATACACACCACAAAACTTAACTGCCCTTTATACAAGTGCTTTATACCTCCAGGGTCATAAAAATGTTTAGTGTTTTACAAAGTGTTTTAGAATTCCCCTGGCCCCAAGAACTTCTCTTCCAGGTTCAATAAGATGATAATAGTTCTTAGAAAGATGATATTTACTGTAGCTATTCAAAGGAGTAAAGAAGCCTTAGAACACTGAAACTACAGAACAGAACCTTGCAATGATTCACAAATATAAAAGCAGTTCAATGCTTCTTGGTGTAGCTGAAGGCACTTAAAATCCCAGTAAAAATAAAAAATAGTTAGCACTTCACCAAGAGTAGGGAGAGCTTCACCAAGGCCTCTCAGAATTCACTCCTGCATATGCAATAAGCAGTTTGATTGTCACCCACAGCACAACTGCTCATGTACACAGAGTAGTACCTGACAGCTGTTTAATAACAGATGACATTAGACAACAATTTGTCTGGGTTTGTTTATTTTTAAGGACAGACTTGACAGAGATTTGGT
The DNA here is from genome assembly GCA_013399775.1 of Semnornis frantzii. NCBI lineage: Eukaryota > Metazoa > Chordata > Aves > Piciformes > Ramphastidae > Semnornis > Semnornis frantzii. The sequence goes on along the minus strand of VWYK01002951.1, from coordinate 87,165 downwards.
CACAATCACAAAACCAAATCTAAGGAGGTTGAGTAAAAATAAACAAGATGACCCACTAAAGGCTTTTGTCTACTGACACTCATAAATGGTGAGCTTGCAAGGTGAAGTAAGGCAACGACTGCCAAATGAGAAATAATTTAGAAGGAAAAGAGGAAGGAAAAGCAGATAGATATTGAACCACAGAATGTCAGGGGCAGGAAGGGACCTCAAAAGTTCAGCCAGTCCAGCCCCACTGCCAGAGCAGGGTCACCTAGAGTAGATCAAAGGAATGCATCCAGGTAGGTTTTTAGTATCTCCAGAGAGGAGGACTCCACAACCCCCCTGGGCAGCCTGTTCCAGTGTTCTGTCTGTATTCTGAGATTATCAAAACCTCAGGTACTCAGCTAAAGGAGACATTCACAGAACTCCAGCACGGTGAGGGTTGCAAGAGACTGCTGGAGATCGTCCAGCCCAATCCTCTGCTAAAGCAGGGCGCCCACAGCAGCTTGCCCAGCAGCACAATGGCCAAGGGGTTTGGAAGCTCTCCAGAGGAGGAGACTTCACAACCTCTCTAGGCAGTCTGCTCCAGGGCTCTGGCAGCCTCACGGCAAATAATTTCTTTCCTCCTCTTCAGCGGGTTCCAGTTTGTCCCTTCTGCCCCCGTCTTGTCCCTGGGCACCACTGGTCAGAGTCTGGCTCCATCCTCTTGCCCCCCACCCTTTAGCTGTTGCTGAGCATTGATCAGATCCCCTCTGAGGCTGCTCTTATCCAGGCTCAACAGCCCCAACTCTCAGCCTTTGCTATTCACAGAGCTGTTCCAGCCCCCTCAGCATCTCTGTAGCCTCCGCTGGACTCTCTGGTAGATCCTTGTCTCTGTTGAACTGGGGAGCCCAGTTTTGTGTGTCACATCTAGAGACGTACAGGAGCCAGTCAACTACAAACCAGGCACAGGTGTTCAGTGGCACTACTAGCAGCAGTAACAACTGTATTTAATCTTGCTGCCCCTAAAAGTTAACTTAAAAAAAAACACAATTGGTTACAATGTTTTCTTACAGTGGTAATCACTCTGCAAGTAGGAAACATAGCTGGGATCTGTCACAAAGTCTAACAGGAGATGATAGTAAGCATGGCAGAGGACATGCTGAACACACATACAATGAGCACAGCAAGAGCTTCCAACCATCTGGTCAGTTTGAACAGAGTGTGTGTGCGTGCAAGGAGGGTGTTTCTCCAAGGAGGACACCTAACCACAAAGCCAAGGGCAAGAAAGAGTCTGGAACTAAGTGATAGGGTGAAAATGGACAGGACTGAGGAAGAGAAATGGAGGTGAGTTTTGAGTGCAACACCTGCGAGCAAGAGGGCAGGCAATGCCAGGGCCAGAAGCACACGGACACTCTGCATGGCCTCCAGCCTTCCCCGTGCTGCTTCTGCAGCTGTTGCTACCAGCTGGTGTCCCTGGTTGTTGCCTTAGGTTGTTTTCCTCAGGTCACTCAGCCAGGTTTTGAGGAGGGAAGGCACAAGCAAAGTCCCAGTACCTAGATAGTGATGCCTTTCCTGGGGCTGAAGTCCCACAGACTGACAGGTGTCACAGTCCAGTGGAGCTCAGGTGTTACTCTGCCTGGAGTCTTTCATCAGGTCACAGCATCACAGGATGTTAGGGGTTGGAAAGGACCTCCAGAGATCAAGTCTAGTCCCCCTGCCAAAGCAGCAGAGAATCCACTACAGGTCACACAGGAACACACCCAAACAGGGCTGGAAAGTCTCCAGAGGAGGCGGCTCCACAACCGCTCTGGGCAGCCTGTGCCAGGGCTCTGGGACCTTTACAGTCAAGAAGTTCCCCCTTGTGTTGAGGTGCAACCTCCTGTGTTGTAGTTTGTACCCATTACCCCTCGTCCTATCACAGGGTGAAACTGAGAAGAGTTTGCCCCCTCCCTCTTGCCTCCCCAGCCCTCAGATAGTTATAAACATTGATTAGATCCCCTCTTAGTCTTCTGTGCACCAGACCAAACAGCCCCAGGTCCCTGAGCCACTCCTCATCAAGCAGTGCTTCAGCCCCTTCATCATCTTCATAGCCCTCCCTTGGACTCTTTCAAGTAGATCCCTGTCCCTCCTGAACTGGGGAGCCCAGGCAGTCCATTCCAAAAAGAGAGATGTTGGCACAACTGGAAGGATATCAATTATGGTAACTAACATCTGCTCGAAAGGACTAATTCTATGGATATTTAAAACTGAACTAAAAAATAGTGAGTGGATATTCAGAACTTGCCTAATAGTGAAGAGAGACAGGATAAAAAAATACCCCAACAAAACTGAAAATTAGAAAGAAATCAAGGAAAATACAGACAGTGTTGGAAAGAATTTTACTTGTAAAATTACTGTAGTAAATGTAAATCTGCTAGAGTAAATGCAAGTATGAATTGCAGTCAAGGAGATAAAATAAACAATGCTGACAAGTAGAACATTTAGGAAAGGAACAAACTGCAGAACAGTCTCCAGAGGAAAAGAGCAAAGCTCCTTTTAAAATTCTTGAAAACAAGCACAGGCCAGAAGACTTTCAATAACCAAAAAGAAACGTCTCAAGGAAAGTACAAGATATTACAATGTCCAAATGACAGCTTGGTGCCTGGATAACCCAGGCCAGCTTCTCCAACAGCTGTCCTGGTCCTGACTCAGTGATAGTTTTGAACAGGCTGCCCACGGAGGTTGTGGTTGTCCTCTCCCTGGAGGTGTTTGAGACTAGGTTGGATGAGGCCTTGAGCAATCTGAGCTATGGGAGGTGTCCCTGCCCATGGCAGGAAGGTTAGAACTGGGTGATCTTCAAGGTGCCTTCCAACCCAAATGATTTTATGAATTTATAAACCTATCTGCTGACTACATTGAGATTGAAACGAAGAGCACTGCAGACTTCACAGATGCCACTTGCATACCACTGTTTGCAGAGAACTGAGGCTAATTCCTCTCCCTTCTTACAAATCATGCTGTTGGTAGTCTCAGAACTTTGGGCTACCCACCTACAGCAAACTGGAACATTCAGAAATGAAAAATACAATTCAACTCCATATTTCAAAGTTTAGAACACAACTCCTGAAGAGGCCAAATGGGACTATTAATCCTATTATATTACTTCCAAGTTTCTATTTGACATTTGGCAACAAGCACACACACTGGAAGATGACAACATTCCTTTATGGGTGAGTTTACAAAAAGAACTCATGGAACAGACTTTATAACTTCCTTCAACATCAGGATGTATTTCTTTTATAAACTCAGAGTGTTCTAGTTGCAAAAGATCTGAGATCATCAAGTCCAGCCATTGACCTAACACCTCAATAGTCATTAAACCATGTCCTGAAGTGCCACATCCACACACGTCTTGAACAACCTGCAGGCACGGTGACTCCGCCACCTCCCTGGGCAGCCTGTTCCAACCCCTGACCACTCCTGCAGCAAATAATTTTTTCCTAATATCCAACCTAAACTCCCCCTGGCACAACTTGAGGATGCTTCCTTTTGTCCTGTTGTTACCTCGAGAAGAGCCCAACCCCACTTCACTCCATCCTTCTTTCAAGGAGTTTTAGAGAGCAATGAGGTCTCCCTTCAGCCTTCTCCACACTGAACAACCCCAGCTCCATCAGTTGCTCCTTACCAGTTCTGTTCTCCACACCCTTCACCAGCTCCATTGCCCCTCCCTGGACATGCTCCAGCACCTCCATGTCTGTCTTGTAGTGAGGGGCCCACAATTGAGCCCAGCATTGGAGGTATTTCAGCATAGCTCAATTAAATACATGATAGATTGAAAAAGAAAGAGAAAATTAAATCAAGCTCTAGCATAAAGGGTGATAGTAGGGAATTTTTCCCCTAACATAATGAGATCAGACCATTAAGGCTCTGCTTGCAACTTACAAGTCATTTCCTTGCTTTATGGGGTATTGTCCTTCATTCATACACACACTCCATTACACATTATAGATAATGTATATGGGAGACTAAATGGAAGGAATTGCAATAAGCATTTCACAGCAGATAATGGAAGGGGTAGATGATATAAGGGAGGCTCAGCATGGATGAAGAAATCCTCTTATCAGGCCCTCCACAGTATTCCAGCTATTTGTGTGAAGTGTAAGTGTTGTTATTGGGAGGGGAGGAAGAAGGGGGATTCAGAGGAAGAAGGTTATTCATCGGCATTAGAAAGCCCTGTGTGACAAACCATTACTCACACCCCTCACATCCCCCACACCTCTAACTTTCAGAGGCTTACCTTCAGTGAGACTCTGGCCTCTCCTCTGAAGTTTGCCTAACTGCAAAAATAACAGCGACACTCAGATTGGAAAAAGCCCTCAGGACGACCAAGTCCAGCCATTAACCCTACTCTACAAGGTGCACCCTAAACCACATCCCCAAGCAGCACATCCAAAGGACCTTTAAACACACCCAGGGTTGGTGACTCATGTGGTTGATGCCATTGCTGCACAGCCTTGGAAAGGTGCAGCAGAGAGCCAGCAACAGCAGTGAAATTTGTAAAGGTTACATTTACACAGAGGGTCAAAGATGTTTTACCATTACAAAATCCACAATCCTGTCTGAGTTCTCTTTATTGGCAGCTTCAAATCCAAGTTCTCCTGCTGAGTAATAAATAAGGAAGCCTCCTCTCTGGAACAATAATGTCTCATTCAGCTTTTCTCATCATGGAAAAGGTTTAATCCAAATCAAATTATTTTGGATTTTAACATCCCTCTACTGAACTTAGTAAGATCTGGATCAGGCTTCTGGAGTTTAACATAATCTTACAGGCTTAGCTAAGACAAGAATCACTAAACTTTAAAGACTGAACCTGCCTTTCTGAGTGAGTTATTACTCAAGGGATGTTTTCTTAGCAAATTAGGATTCTGGACCCATCTCTCTTCCATCAGACATTCATTTTCCCTATAATTCCCAGTTCTTAAGCCTGTAAATTTCAAAGTAGTCTTCCCTATTGAAACAATTTGTGGAGATGAATAGAATCCACAAGTGAAGAACAGAACTCTGAAGCTCTTACCTGTTTTAACTGAGCAGGACAACCTCACCAGCAGACAGCACGACAAAGATGTTCCCACTTTTCACTACACTCAGTAACATCTATGAGGAAAATTCCACAGCCATGGTAAAACACAGCAGACACCTTAGAAATCAGATTCTTGGAAACCAGACTGATTTCAACAAGGCTTCAGGACTTACAGAAAGAGTTGGGTTTCATACCTGGCTTTTGACCTTCACAGTCACTCTGACAGACCTGCCAAACAGCACATTACATTGAAGTGCCCTCCAGTGCCCAAAACATGGACCTGTCTTCTGTACAGCGCTTGTTCCCATGTTCAGAGGAGTTTTGTTGCTGATGCCAACAGCACTAAATGACAAGCCTCTAATCACCACCTGCTCTCCACAGCTCCTTTACGTCGCAAGCAGAGAGAATCACACAATGGGTTGAGTTGGAAGGGACCTCTAAAGGTCATCCAGTCCAACCACTCCTGCAGTAAGCAAAGACACCCTCAACCAGAGCAGGCTGCCCAGAGCCCTGTCAAGTTTCTTAAGGGATAGAGCCTCAACTACCTTGCTGGGCAGCCTGCTGCAGTGTTCCACTACCCACCTGTTAACAAAGGCATTCCCTTGCTTACCAACTTTGTTCCCTGTTTTCACTGAAAATATTCCAGTTGGAGGAATCTGGGCTAATAAAAGGGCAGGAGCTGTGCTTCATCCAACATCTCCTCAGCCAAAAGTGGCTCTGCCCTCCACAGCAACACAGAGCCAAGACTCATCCTCTCCCTTCCTGTCACTTGTTTTTCAGTGCTCATCACCTATATTTACACACAGGTGCACTGCCCCCCAGTCAGGGGCTAAGGAGAGGTTAAAGAGGCACATTACAAGACTCCCAACACATCCCAAGTCAGTAAATTGGCTGTTTCACAGCAGCTTTGGAAGTGGCTAAAATGACTTCTCAGAGGGTCCCCTCTTCTCCATGTTCAGGGTTTCAACTGCAACGTGTCAACACAAGGCACTCCAATGACACAAATGAAACTAATTCAAACCATAGGCACTGCCAACAACACAACACAGAATCACACAATGGGTTAGGTTGGGAAGGAACCTGAAGGGGCATCTAGTCCAACCCCCTGCTGCACTTCTGAGATGAGAGGCAAAGTCATTTTGACCCAACCCACTGAGCTGGAGATGAAGGAGCACTAACAACATGGAGCAGGCAAACCAACAGCAGACCCTGAAAACCAAACTGCAGCTCAGTTCGTATCATAAGAACGACACAAACAGCTTTAGATCCCTCTGTGGTGACAAAGGGAACCTCACGACAAAAACATCACAACCAAAGAGATGGAGATTTGGGGTCTCCATCATCACCTAAAACCAAAGCAGCAGCAAGAATGATTGCAGTCACACTATTGCTCCAATAGTTCAGAAGCAAGTAACAGAAGGAAGTCACTGCACCAAGGAGCCCTCTGGACACATGGAGATTTTTATCTCTTACAGGGGTGCCAGACTTTGGGGGGACATTAATTATCTGTTCTGGCTTGAATGCAATTGACTGATATTTACTGAGCAAGTGTGCACAATTCAGGAGCCCTGAGACAGCATCAGTCTAAACGTTTCCTGAATATCATCACAGAACCACAGAACTGTTGCGGTTGGAGAAGACTTCTAAGATCACTGAGTCCAACGATCAACCCACCACCCCCATGGCCATTAAACCAAAGTGCCATCTGTTTCTTGAACACCTCAAGGAATGGTGACTCCACCACCTCCCTGGGCAACCTATTCCTACACAAGCTTACACAGAAGACTTTCCCAGAGAGCCATGGGGAATGAATGCCCCTCAGCACGAAGATGACTGTCACAAGAGCTCCTGCTTTGTGTAATATTACCATGACTGGTCCTCAGAAATAATCAGCAAGTCCAACACACACACACACAATCATCCATAGCACAGGCAGGGTGTGTAGGAACAGAGTGGAGAGCACCTGCAGACAAAACTTGCCCCTCCACTTCATGGTAAATCACTCTGAGCTTGGTGTGTAGACCCACACCACTCACTGTACTACTCTAACCAGTGAGCAACAAGAGATAAGACCTGATCAGTGATACGGGGGAAATAAATTGCTACAAACAGACTGAGCACTTCTGATGCTGTGCCAGAACTGTGAACAGGCCAACTTCTGTCACAACAGAATGAAATTGTGTCCTACAGATTTGCATCTCTCAGCAAACTGCTCCCTTGTCAAACAGCCTTGATGCAGTGCTGGAGTCCAACACTAGCAAGAATGATCTAATTCCTGAAGAAAAATTAAATTTGATGTGGCCTCAGAGGCTACCAAAAAGAGCAAAACTAGGACCAAAATGTCTGCTTCCACATCAGCAGGACCATCACCAACCATTTACACCCCAATGTCTGACAATTTCTGCGACAACTTCTCGTCTGAAGTTCTGGTCACTTGAATTTTGTCTTTTTTTCTCTCTGATATTTTCTCTCTCAGAGAAACAAGTCAACTAAATCACCTTATTTATGCCCCATTAATAATTCCAAAAACGTTGTTAAAGCCCCTCCACACTTCATAGAAGTACTTAGCAGACTGAGCATGGCAGGGTGTGAAGCCATCTGTGAAAGGTGTGAGGATTCAACATCCATTCATTAGCAAAGCAAGACAAAAAGAGACAAACATCAGACTGCCAAGCCTTTGTGTCTTCCCATATTCTGAGATTTCCCCACACAAACCATTTCTTTGCTTTCCCATCAGCAGGCACTGCAAGATGAAACATGACATACTTTGCTCAAGGCATCTCACCTTAGTTATTTCCTCACTACATTACTCAGTAAAGAAGAAAAAAAAGAGGAAAGAGAAACACACTGGTACTAACTATGGCTGAATTAAACCTACAGGTTGGATGTCTTTCTTGAGACACACAGGGTAGAAACAGACAAAATCCTAAACTGTTCGTAGGATGTCACTTCCGAAAAGCCACCAATGCAGCAAAACAATTCAGAGCAGTGCCTAAAAGCTACAATAGTGTATCACACTCACAAAGAACCCTAGACATAAGAAGGGACCCCCAGAGATCACCCAGTCCAACACCCCTGCCAAGCAGGGTCACCCAGGGTAGTCTGCATAGGAATGCATCCAGGTGGAGTTTGAAAGTCTTCAGAGAAGGAGACTCCACAACCTCTCTGGGCAGCCTGCTCCAGGGCTCTGGCACCTTCACTGTAAAGAAGTTTCTCCTCATGTTGAGCTGAAACCTTCTCTGTTTCAGTTTGTAGCTACTGCTCCTTATCTCTGTGCACCACTGAAAAGAGTTTGACCCCAGCCACTTGACACCCACCCCTCAGGTATTTATAGACATTGATCAGATCTCCTCTCAACCTTCTCTTCTTCAGACTAAACAGCCCCAGGGTTCTCAGCCACTCTCCATAGGGGAGATGCTCAAGTCCCTCAAGCATCCTTCTGATTCTCCACTGGACTCTGTCCAGCAGGTGTCTGTCTTCTCTTGAGTTAAGGAGCCCAAAACTGGACACAATGCTCCAGGTGTGGTCTCACCGGGGCAGAGCAGGGGGACAGAAGAACCTCCCTAGACCTTCTGGCCACACTTTTGTTGAGGTACTCCAGTGTACGACTCCTTACACCACCCCTGTCAGCCTTAGTTCAAAGTATCTCCAATTGGGTGAGGGAGAGAACCTCAATAGTTCCTTATTATCTAATGCTAGTTGCTTCCTCCAGCTCCCACACCTGCCACCATCAGCTCACAAAGCTAACCAAAAAACACTTTGTATTGAGACAGCATTCAGCTTCACACCATTTCCTGAATAATGACCAATCTGTAGTTACTCTGATCATATCTTTCCAGAGTTGACACACATCTGTAGTCCTCACATGCCACAACTTTTGCCCTCTTTCCTTCTGAGAGGGCTGGTATATTCTGAGGACAGGTTGCAAGAGTTTGGTCAGAAAAACTTGAAAAACCTGAAGAAAAGAAAGGTCTGGGGAGAACTTAGAGCAGCTTGAAGAAAACCTACAAGAAGGCTGGGAAGGGTCTTTTCACAATGGGTTGTTGTGACGGGATGAGAGAGAATGAGTTAGAGTTTGAGGAGGGCAGTTTGAGACTGAAGACTAGGAAGAAAGCGAAGGTGGGGAGACAATGGAACAGGTTGCCCAAGGAGACTGTGGATGCCCTCTCCATGGAGGTGTTCAAGGTCAGGTTGGAAGAGTCCTTGGGCTCGTGGGAGGTGTCTCTGCCCATGGCAGGGTTGAAACTGGATGATCTTTAAGGTCCCTTCCAATCTATGAACCTTGGACTATGTGAAAATAGTCATGTCTTGTTTTAACTCATTCCAAAGAAAAGCAGCAGGTTCCAAGAGCTGACTCTGCTTGCCAGGAATGCTCCAGTATTAGCCCTTCCTTAAGGAGAAAGGAAAACCAGCTGAAATAAGTAGATACTTAGACACTGATATCTGATAGAGGAGCTACTATGAGGCATCTAACAGACACATGAGATGATTTCTCTTTCATAGTCTATAGTTACAGTGGTGACAGACCACAGAAGAGTAAAGAACTCATTTGGAGGATTAAAATACCCTGAAAATGACAGACAGTACCTGAGATACTACAGCATTCCTGCCTGAATACCAGAAATACTTTGCAGCTATTTGAATAAAGAGCTCTAGGGACACTTTTTGAGTCATCTGAATTAAAAAATGGGGATGTCCAAATCAGCCTGTGTGGGTGTTCCTCAGTATTGTTTCAAGGATTGCTTTTAGAGAACTGACACCAAAAAAATATCATTAAGTCCCATTTCTGGCAGTTAGCCATCAAAATCACCATCTCCACAGCACCTACCAGAGTCTCAATGACTTCCCACACCCACCTGGAAACTCATGAACAAGTTTCTGTACCTCCTGCAAATGTTCCTCTAAGTCCTTCCGTAGAGCAAATCCACATTTCCCCTCCATTTCCATTAAAAAAGAAAGAATAATTAAATCAAAATTATCTATAAATAGAAAGTCAAAATAATCCCCCTGCAATCTCCTAAACATGACAGTGCAGATGACATGATGCTACCCGACCTTGTTCTTCCAGGGAATTATTGTATTAATAACAACATGCTACAGAGAATATCCAACTGCAGTAGATTTACTCCTGGTGGCAAGGGCTTGACAAAGAGAGAATAAAAACCTGGGCAAAACAGCAAGACACAGCGAAAGCTTTCAGAGGGATGCTTGGTCACAGAAAAGTTACCTTTATTTGTGTGAAATGCAATTACCAGAAACTCACATGAAACCAGATGTACTGGATAAATGCATCAGCTTTCAATTTAGGCATTAAAGGTCTGCCTGTGTGACTGACACAGAAATCTTACTTAGCATATGAATAGAAGCCACAAGGCAGAGAGGGCTCCAGCACTCCCACCTCACTGAAGGAGACTCAGAGATCACAGGTTCAGGCACTGGGAGCTGAATCCCAGTATGGTGAGCATCCGAATGTACCTCTGGAGATCATCCAGTCCAACCAATCCTGCTAAAACAAGGCACCCACAGCAGCTTGCCCAGGAAAGAATGGAAGCTCTCCAGAGACTGAGACTTCACAACCCCTCTGGGCAGACTGCTGCAGGCCTCCAGCACCTACACATTTTCCTTATGCTGAGATGGTTCTCTCCACCTCTACTCTGCCCTGGTGAGGCTGCATCTGGAGCACTGTGTCCAGTTCTTAAATGGAGGGGCCCAGAAGGGCCTCAGGGAACTGCTTGAGAGTGTAGAGCCACAAAGATGATTAAGGGAACAGAACATCCCCTTCCCAAGAGCTGGGGCTCTTGAGCTTGGAGAAGAGGAGACTGAGAGGTAACCTCATTCACATTTACCAATATGTAAAGGTGAGTGCCAGGAGGCTGGAGCCAGGCTCTGCTGGGTGATGCCCAATGCCAGCACAAGGGGCAATGGGAGGGAGTTGAGACACAGGAAGTTCCAGGGAAACATAAGGAGGAATTTTTTGCCTGTGAGGATGACAGAACCCTGGCACAGGCTGCCCAGGGGGGTTGTGGAGTCTCCCTCTCTGGAGATACTCAAAACCCACCCAGATGTGTTCCTGTGGGATCTGGTCTAGATGACTCTGCTCTGCTGGGGCATGTTGGACTGGATGATCCTTTGGGGTCCCTTCCAGCCCCTGACATTCTGTGATCTCCTGCAGATACTTTGAGTGATGTGGCTCAGGTTATGCCAGATTTACATTTGCCAGCAAGCTGGTGCAACAGGAATAGATCAGAAGACTGAAGCAGGTAACATCAAACCCACAACATCTGCACTACACAGACACTTCAGGCATTTCATCTCACTACAGGTTACTCAGTGTCCCAAAACAACAGTCAGTAACCTCCACCGCTCTGTGGCTCTGGGTGATTCTTAGATGACTGCACACTGCCCCAAAACAAAGAAATCAAATCAGCATGTATGTGTTCAGATCACTTCCACAGAAGGACTACACCCAAAGGCTGGCTGCCTCTCTGGGTCAGAGAAACCCTGCAGTACAAAGCAGCCTTTGCATCCCATGCACACAGACACACACAGACCCCAACAAATCACTCCCAAACCAAATTTCCATGCCAGGCAAAGCTTATGGTTCCAGAGCCTGATCTTATAATTGGGGTTTTCAGTAAACTAAAGAGAGCCATGCCCAATTTCACAGACCAGTCATGGTGAAATGAAAGAAATTTCACAGTTTTCTCCTGAAAATGAGGAGCAAAGGGAGGGAGGTTTGGGGAGCTGCTATGTTTTATAACTGTTCTAACACATGGAGCAAAACCAGAAGTGGGTAGATTCAGATTGGATGTTAGGAAGTTCTTCACTATGAGGGCAGTGAGACACTTGCACAGGTTGCCCAGGGAGATGGTGGAAGCCTCATCCCTCGAGGTCTTTAAGGTCAGGTTGGATGTGGCTCTGAGCAACCTGATCTAGTGTGAGGTGTCCCTGCCCATGGCAGGGAGGGTGGAACTCGATGATCCATGAGGTGCCTTCCAGCCCTGACATAAGGGTGTGACCAGAGACTGAAAACTTGCCTAGATGTCATGATCCTAGGCACCTTGCTCTGGTGACTCTGCTTTAGTAGTGGGGTTGGACTACATAATCTCCAAAGGTCTTTTCCAACCCCCACCATGCTGGATCTGGTGATTTGTGTAGCCCAACCCTTGGATATTTACAGATATAAGATTCCCTCACTCTCCTACTCTCCAGTCTAAACAACTCCAGGTCTCTTGATCTCTCTTCACAGGAGNTCTCTTGATCTCTCTTCTCAGGAGAGATGTTCAAGTCCAACCATCATCCTCACAGCTCTCCACTGAACTCTCTCCAGCAGGTCCCTGGCTCTGGAACTGGAGAGCCCAAAACTGGACACAACATTCCAGGTGTGGACTCCACAAAGAGGGAGAACCACCTCCCAAGACCTGCTGGGACACACTTTCCTTCATGCACCCCACGATGCTCTTGGCCCTCTTGGTCACAAAGGGCACACTGCTGTCCAACAGGACTCCAAGGTGTTCCTCCAGAAAGCTGCTTTCCAGCAGGTCAGCTCCTACTCTGTCCTGGTGCCTGGTGTTATTCCTCCTGTGCTTGTTTAAAATATGCCAGTTAGCCTCAAAGAGAAATTAGATCATTGGTTGTAAGAAGAAAATAATGATGAAGTCTATTATCTATCACTCGTTGGTTTGCTGAGAGGAATAAAAAGCCAAAAATGTCAACAATTTGTCCCACACTGGTCTGTGATGCTCAAAGCTTCTCCTTCACTCTAATTTCTTCACTAACAACTAACAATGCAAGCTTTGCTGGTTGTTTTTGTTTGCCTGCCTGGGAAAGCAGAGGGAGAAGGAGTAGGTAGCCTGGGAAAGCAGAGGGAGAAGGAGTAGGTAGCTCTGAGCCCCTTCTAGGCAGTTTCCTTTGCCTGGGCAGGAGTTTGGATTTCTGCACTATTTCTATTTTGTATATAATTGGAAATACATTGTGTACACATGCTTGTAAAGTTTGCTTTGCCGTAAGTAAAACTTCAGCTTACTTCCAAGCTGGCTGAGCTAGTCAGGTAAATTTCAAGAGCGTGGGGGGGAATGTTCCTAACCCACTGTGCTGGTTTGAGCTAATTGGAGTATTTTTTAATAGAGAAAATTATACTATAGGCTGTGAAGGAAAAAAAAGTGGTGATGTCTACTTCACTCAGAGGCTTGCTGCGATGTTTAGGTATAAGAAAACCAAAACAAAGAAGATAAGAGTCTCTCGAGCTGGCATTCTGGGTCATGAGGGACTGGCTTGCTTGCTGCTTGGGTCTTGGGCTAGCAGATCTGGCTTCTCCTCTCTGCTGAATAACTTCACTAACCACTTTTCTTCTAATCCTCCCCAGCCGATCCTCCTTGTGCGTAAGCCAAACCTTGGGGTAAGGTGTAGGGGTGGGGAGAAGGTGGAAGGGTGGTTGGGAGCCCCTCCTGGGGTCTCTGATTTCTGGGAGGGGAGTTGTGTGTCTGTATTACCTTAAACTTGTATATTTCTGTAAATATTCCTGTATATACTGTATATATTTGCTTGTATATTGTGCTGACCTGTAAATAGAGCTTCATCTCTTAACTTCCAGCTCCGGCTGAGATCTAGTCTGGGTCATTTCAAAGTGTGTGTGTGGGGGGAACTCCCAAACCGTCACACCCACCACACCTCCCCAGATGCAGAAGTCTGCACTTGTCCTTATGGAACCTCAGGAGGTTCACCCTTGCCCAGTTCTCACTGGATGGCAGCACAGCCTGACAAGGGGTCAGTACCCCACCCCCACTTGTGCATCATCAGTTGACTTGCTCAATTTCACAACTCCCAGCACCTCTTTTGAAGGACCTCATTCTTCTTACATCTAGCACTTTAGAAGCAGGTAAACTAAGCAGTTACCCCCTTGGAAACCCCTACCTGCAGGTGTGCAGAGGGGTCAGCTGCTCCACTGGCTCACATCACACAGTATCTGCCTGCTGTTGGGTATAAAGCAGCTACCTGAGCAGTACAACTGAAGAATCCTGCTCTCCTGCAGCTCTTCAGTTCATCTCAGACCCTTTGGTTTCTAAAAGGGGCAAGCTCACATCAGCCCTTCCTGTCATAGAGCCACATGAAGCATCTCTTTATATACAGATTCTCTGGTACCTAGAGCAGGCTGAGCTTCTACTGTGGAATTTTTCCTTTCAATGTAGCACTAAGCTGGACTCTTTCCTCTAGCCAAGACTTCGTGTTCAACAAACTTCAGGAAATTCACTCCTTGTGACACACCCACATCTGTGTGCAGCTAGCCAAGCTGTTTGCAACCTAGAAGCACACAGGAAGCTGTAATCCTGGTGCTGGATCACAACAAAGTATTTCAGAGGTGCCATGGAAGTCATAGAGCAAGTGTTGATCCTGGGCCACGTACCACACCTACACTAACCAACAGGTAAACTGACAATGACAGGAAGGGAAAGTCTGAAATCCACAAAGTTACACCGAGACAAAGTTTCTAAAGTAGCAACAGGGATGTCCCAGATTCGCTATCACTACAAGTTTTTGCTTACATGCCAGAAGAGGACAACTACTAAATTATTATCATTCCCACCTTACTCCAGCAGCACCAAAGGTTAATTTGATCCTACTCCATGACACGGCTTATGCTAGGATGACAGCAATAATGTGCAGGACAACATGAGGGTGTAGGTGGTACTTGTTAGGGGGCAAATCTTCAGCACTGACGTCCCAAAGTATTACAGCAACTGATAGAGCCTCTGAAATGCCAGTGCACAGAGTAAACAACATCACTTGAATGCTGGGTTGTCAACAGCATAGTGCTAGAGAATGGAGGCAGGGATTTCATTAAGCACTAACACTTAGAAGCACTCCTGAGCTGCTCCTTTCCAACACTGATCTATTCCCTTTGCTAATGACACTGCAACAATACTCCCTCTGCTCTAGGAAAACATGAAGCTGGCTAACAGGTTTGATTTTTTTAGGTGTCTAGAAAAGCAATGGCTCTGTAAGGATAGGACAGATCCATTTGACCACTCAATGGTAGCAATAATCAACTCAACTTCCCCACACACTGCCAAATATTCCCATCTCATTTTACTGATGACTCCTGCTTCTCCAGTTAACTGTAGACTGCAAAAAAGGGGGACTGGACTTGTTTAGAGGTTTGTTTTGTTGGTTTTTTTACTGGATCTCCATACAGTCTGACAAGAGTTGAAATAAAAACTCCTATCGATGTGCTCTACATCTCAAAGCTGCTCTGGGAACTTTGGACAAACATCTACAGTAGCTGCCATAAAAATGAAGATGAATTGTAGAATACTGCCCTCCATTTCTCTGGCTGTCAGTAACCTTTCATCTTCAATAACGAGTGAAAGAACTGGACAAAAGAAGTAGAGAGAGGGAAAAAAGAGGGAAGAATCTTTTTTCTAAAAAAACAGATTGAGAACTCTTCTGAAGCATCCAAAATTGAAGCAAACCTTCCTTCCTGCTGCAGACAAAGGCAGCAGCACATCTCACAGTCGTAGGTGTGATTTGTAAGCCTCCAGTTCAAAGGTGCAAAAGGACAGACAGAAAGGATTCATTACCCTCTCAGATTCATTTCCCTCTATCCATTTCATCATTATGACACTACAAAAAGTTTCAGCCAAGACTGAGTTCTCTCCTCTAGTCACCCAAAAATAAGGAAGAGAAAGGAAGCTCCATTTGCTTTCATTTTACAGACTGGAAGCTAAGACACACAGAATGATGGCCAATGCCAAGCCAACAGAGCTCAGAGGAGAAAGCAAGCTGAATGTAGATCACCTGAAAGAGCCAAAAGAAAAGCTACATTTCCCACCCCGTTTTGCCAAAGGAAATACAAAGAATTTTAACAAGCAAGAAACACTTCTGTCAGAAAACAGATCTCACTCCTGCACTAGAAATGAATTCTCTTTGCTCACTACAGAGACTACTTTTAAGTAAAAAGTGTTTTATTGTGCATGGTTGGTTTCAGTTTGCTGGGCAATTTAAGAGGTGGAGGAAGAAAATAAGGAGGAGAACAAAACTAAAACCATTTTGATTCAGAAAATGGACAATCCCACTCTTGAGAAGGGACTGAAAAATGAAGACTCCTTTTGTTCCATTCTAATCTCTTTCTGCTTCTGCAAAGCTGAGCAACTGCAGTTCACAGAGAACTGTAGCTTTCTTATGTGCAATACTGAAGACAGCTTTAATTGCAAATAAAGTTCAAATAAAATGATAGAGAAAGATAAGTGCATTAGAAGAAGACCAAAAAAAGCAACAAGACGCCTCCATTTCCTACCACTTCCTGTGGAGCTGTTACTGAGACATCAATCGATGGCAGCGCACAAAGGCCACCAGCTTTAAGCAATCTATCTGCTTTCTGAGCATGGTTCTGGCTTTGTCTGCACAGCTGGAACAAATGCTCCAAATGTTCGGATGATTACCCATCCTCTTTTCCCTTCCCATGTGGATATTCTCCAACAGCAGGTGGGTTTTGAAATATAAAAATCCAGGACCACGAGGAGCAATTGTTTCAGGGAAATTGTAAGGTGGCCTGAAGGCAGGGGAAAAAAGAAACCTTAGGGGGAATCATAGAATGGTTTAGGTTGGAAGGGACCTCAAAGCTCATCCAGTTCCAAGCCCCTGCCATAGGCAGGGACACTTCCCTCTAGTACAGGTCACTCAAGGCCTCATCCAACCCAGCCTTGAACACCTCCAGGTAGGGAGCAGTCATAACCTCCCTGGGCAACCTGTGCCAGTGTCTCACCACCCTCACTGCAAACAACTTCCTCCTAATGTCCAGTTTCAATCTCCCCTCTGCCACTGCAAACCCATTGCCCCTTGTCCTGGCATTGCAAGACCTTGTCAATAGTCCCTCCCCAGCCCTCCTGTAGCCCCCTTCAGATCCTGGAAGGCCACTCCAAGGTCTCCTGGAAGGCTTCTCTCCAGGCTGCAGAGCCCAAACTCTCTCAGCCTGTCCTCACAGGAGAGCTGTTGCAGCCCTCTGAGCATCTTCATGGTCTCCTCTGGACTTACTCCAACAGTTCTGCCTCTTTGTGTTGGGGGCTCCAGAAGTGTATGGAGTATTCTGGGTGGGGTCTCATGAGAGCAGAGCAAAGGAGGAGAATGCCCTCTCTTGCCCTGCTGCCCACACTGCTCTTGATGCAGCCTAGGACATGGTTGCCTGGCTACGAAAATGGGAGTCATCATGGAAAGAGGTTTGATTCTGTGGATCTAATGCTGCAAAGGATCTGGAGATGCATGACGATCCAAAGTCAACTAGCTTTAGATCAAATCCTAATTCCATCACCACTTTCCATATGTCTTCAGCAACTGACTTCCAAATTCAGTTTCCCCACTTGCAAACCATGACTAATTATCTGTGCTTTATCCCTAGGCTATTCAGAAACGTTACTCTTAGTTTCATAAGTGCTTTGAGATCCCTTAGTAAAAGTTGCTATAGAAACATACTGAGTGCATTATTAATTGTGAATAAGAAACTGAAAATGTAACAACATGCAGAGCAGAGAATCCTTATCTGAACTCAGTAACAGTGCAGAAGTAAATTAATCTCCTGTACACTTGGGTACTTGTAAAGAGAATCACAGAATTGATTTTGGTGGGAAAAGACCTCTAAGACCATTGAGCCCAACAATTACACCAACACCACCATGACCACTAAACCATATCCCCAGGTGCCACGGCCACATGTTTCTTCATTGACCCCAAGAATGGTGATTTCAGCACCTCCCTGGGCAGCCTGTTCCAATCCGTGATGACTCCTCCATGAAAGAAGTTTTCCCAAATCTTCAACCTAACCTTCCCCTGGCACAATTGCAGGCATTTTCTCTCATTCTCTCACCTGATACCAGGGAGAAGATCCCAACCCCCACCTCACTGCAGCCTCCTCTCAGGGAGTTGTTAGAGAGCAATGAGGTCTCCCCTCAGTCTCCTCTTCACACTAAACAATCCAAATTCCCTCAGCTGTTTCTCATAAGATCTGTTCTCTAGACCCTTCACTTTGATCCAGTGGTGACACACTGAAGGGTGAGTCTGTAGTAATAAACCAAACAGTGGACAGGGACATCTCCCAGCAGTCCAAGTTGCTCAAGGCCTCATCAAACCTGGTCTTGAATACCTCCAAGGAGGGGGACAGCCACAATCTCCCTGGGCAACCTGTGCCAGTGTCTCCCCACTCTCATTATCAAGAACCTATTCCTTATCTCCAGCCTTTATCTCCCTTCTTCCAGCTTAAATCCACTGCCTCTCATCCTATCGCTACAAGCCCTTGTCCCTTCCCAGTTTTCTGGTAGCCCTCTTCAGGTCCTAAGACACATCAGGCACCATTTTCAATGTCTGTTATTTTTATTTACCTAATTCAAAGCAAAAGTGCTCACAAGACACTCAAATTGATAGGAAATGAGCTCTTGTGCCTGAAGAGTTTAAAAATGTCAAAATAACTGAACAGTAGAGAGAATAAAACCCTGAATCTAACCTTTGGGATCTTAATTCCAGTTGTCATCTTTGTTTCCTTTGCTTAGAGGGTGAAGTCCCAGTTGGAGCAGGACCACAGGAATGGCTAAACAGACAGCAAGCTTCAATACAGCTTTGTGTTAAGTTTCCTCCCTACCAGCTCAGATACCAGCAAATCACCATGAAAAACTCAGCACCAAGCTAATAACAGATCATCCAAAGCAAGAGAGTTAGGACACAGCCCTGCTCCTAACAGAGCCAACGATAAATGATGCCACTTAATTCCAGAAGAACAGCTAATGACCAAATAATTACACAATTGATGTTCACCACATTGGATCATATGTTTCTGGCTAACCTTTTCTGGCTTAAAACCAGATTATTAAGGTTGGTTTTTTTCTGCCTGAGTCCAACACTGTGTATTACAACACCCCTTAGACACTTACAAACAACCAAATTAAACCTTCAGAATGAACTGGCACTGCCAGATCCCCCTTCAGTAGTAGATTCATGCTGACAACTACTGAAAATTTTTAATGACTAAAGATGAATTTGAGAGACTGAGATTCTATGCACAGTGCTACTGCATAAGGAGAGACCTCCAGCCTTCTCTTTCACTTTATACCACCTAAACATGCCACATCTCAAGACCACTGGCATTTCTTACATAGTTACCACTGAACTGCACAACTCACTTTTATCTGTTATGGGAGTGTTGGTGGACAAGTTCACCATGAGCCAGCAGTGTGCCCTTGGGGCCAAGAAGGCAAATAGTCTCCTGAGGTGCATTCAGAAAAGTGTGGTCAGCAAGTTCAGGAAAGTTCTCTTCCCATTCTACTCTACCCTGGACAGGCCACATCTGGATTCCTGGATCCAGTTCTGGGTTCCTAAGCTTCAGAGATACAGGGAACTACTGGAAAGGGTCCAGTGGAGGCTACAAAGATGCTGACAGGCCTGAAGCAGCAATGTGAGGACAAAAGGCTGAGAGCCTGCAGAAGAGTAGCCTCAAAGGGGATCTGAGCAATGCTCAGCAAAAGCTAAAAAGGTGGCAGGCAAAAGGATGGGGCTAGGCCCTTGTCAGTGGTGCTTAGGGACAGGACAAGGGGCAACAGGTACAAACCAAACCCAGAAGGTTCCATCTGAACATGAAAAACTTTTTTGGTTTGAGAGTGCTAGATGTCTGGAGAAGGCTGCCCAGAGAGCTGGTGGAGTCTCCTTGTCTGGAGAGATTCCAACCCCACCTGGACATTGTGATCTTGGGCAAGCTGCTCTCAGCAGACCTGCATTAGTAGAGGAGTTGTAGTACATGTTGCCTGCAGCTCCCTTCCAACCCCCTCCACGACAAGATTCTGGGATCTCTAATAACTGAGGCTTCCTACATTAAATCAGAAATGAAACAGCAGTTTCTTACAGCCTTTCGGATTCACAATAATTAAAGAAAAACAACAACCTCTTCCCAACACACCTGCAGACATTGTAAAAGTAAACCAAAAACTTGGAGCAATTTAATATTTTATTCTTGACCTAAAAAGCTGCTTCCAAGCAAAGGGCAGGTATTGAAAAGCTGACTCTTACCCGGATGAAGCTTTCCCTAACTGTTGATGAGCCCTGACAATGGGGCAGATGCTTTGTGAAAAAAAAGACAGCGTCAAAAACTACCTGATCAGCAAGGCTGATAACCACAACTTGCTGGCATCTCTGCTCCAACCACTCTAACTACTGTAAAGCCACAAAGCTGATCTGCCATCCACTGCAGCTAGATGTGCTGTGCTCCTAGCCAACAGCGGAAGGGGCTTCTGCCTAGCTAAGAGAAGCAGCAGTAATTAGCAGACTGCTTTTTTTGGTTCCCTAATTAAAATAACAGTTCTCTAAAAGATGGTGTCCCATATGGAACTGCAAAAGGGTTTCCAAGAAGCGAATAGAAAGCTGGCATTCACCACTCAGCATCTCTCTGACCAAAA
>VWYK01002951.1:26021-54395 GCA_013399775.1 Semnornis frantzii | reverse complement strand
TTGGGGGGGGGAGAGGGGAAAGGCATCAAAAGAAATGGGAGAGAAAGAGGGAGGTTGCTCATTAAATAATTATGGGGTTTAGGCTAAATTGCTAAGTAAGAGAGTCACTGCACGTTTGGCAGATGCTACTGTGTAGAACTAAATCCACTCAGATACCAGCATGTCCCTCTCTCTGCTCCAGCTCATAAGCAGGATTGCCATGATCAGACAAGCAGTCACTGAACAGCTGGGCACAGTTTACCAATTTTACAGCAATCAGTGATCACTGAACCCATCTAGTTCTCTTCCCAAACTGGAAGCACCAAAATAATAATACATAAGCTTGCAGGAATGAAAAAAAAAACCAACCACAAACCAACTTCTTCCATCTGTTCACACTTTTACACCCTTAATAAATACTGCAGCTTTACTCCATTGGAGTACTTTGAGGAAGCTGGAAGAGGAATCAGTTTCATAGCTTGAGATTTTCCTTCCTTATTTAAGGGATACAGAAGAGAGAGGTTTTATTTTAGGCTGAGATGAAACCGGTTCAAGTTGTGCCAGAGGATATTTAGGTTGGACACGAGGAATAATTTCTTCAGTGAAAGGGCTGTAAAACTCTGGCCCAGGTTTCCCAGGGCAGTGGTGGAGGCCCCATCCCTGGAGGAATTTCAAAGCCATAAAGATGTGGTGGTGAGAAACATGGTTAAGTGGTGACCTGGCAGTGCTGGGTTAATGATTGGACTTGATGATCTGAAAGGTCTTTTCCAGCCTAAATTATTCTATGATGGAAGCAGGACCTGAGATAGTCTCCAAATCAGCAAAGACCATGAGGCAGAGTGAAGCCCAAGGCCAATGCAGAAGTTCACCATGATGTTATGCTAAAGGTGCTCAGGTGTTCCAGGCCTAGTTTGGATGAGGTCTTGATCAGACTGGTCTAGTGGAAGGTGTCCCTGCCAGTGCCAGGGGACCTGAAACTAGATGATGTTCAAGGTCCTTTCCAATCCAGATCATTCTATGCTTTGGTTTTCGGTTTGTTGATACTCTCCGTGACCAAAAGAAAGTCAGATCAGGCATCAGTAAATCCTTTTATAGATGATACTTCTACAGTCCCAAAACATTCTCTAGCTGAGGTTCCAGCTTTCCAAAGCACTTTGTGTAGGGAGAATCAACATTAGAGGTGACGAAACAAAAGTGTCAGAAATCAGCCTCAAAATATCAGATAACAAAGATTAATCAAATCTAAACTTGAGTCCAGCCATTTGCTTACCTACCTAGAAAGGTCTTTCACAAAACAGAGCTGAGATGGATTTTCCTTTGAATAAAAAAGTAAAATAGTCGCTGCTTCCAAATTCCACTTCAGGTTTCAGGCTTTGGGAGGCAACAATTATGGACTTAGCGTGAAACAAACAAAACCAAACTGCATTATAAATCAAAGCAGCAGCAGGGAAAAAACCACCAAACACTCAACCCAAACCAAAAGCAGCACACAAACCTCTCGACACCTGGATGTTGTGACCTTTTCAGTCTCAGGACTTCTCAAGTACCCAGCAAATTTCTGCTTCTGTATTTGCCCCCTGGTCATGCTAAGGTAGATGATCAGAACTGGAGGTCACGACACATCAAGTGGTGCACATTCTAGATATGGCACCGACATTTACTTTGGCTCTGAAGGGGTTAATAGGGAAATTTGATCCTTTCTCTTGCCCTAGGAAACATACAGCACATCCCTGATTAATGTGACAGGATGCATCAGCTCAGCAAGGGTGAAATTTACCCTTGCACAGCAGGCTAGCACAAGACCAGTGTATTACTTAAGTCCTGCTTAGGCACTTAAAACACTGAAATAGGAAAGCCTGGTGTGTGGACAGCAGGGCTGAAGATGAAATGCAGTGTTCAAAGAATTATGTGAACTAGTAACACACATTCCTGACTCCCAAGTTAACTGGAGTTGTTCAAGAGAAGATTCAGCACTACTTTGGACAGTGTAATAAAAATAACAACTGGAAGCACAGAGGTAATTAAAAGTGACAACGAAACCTTGGACAGTGCCATCGGAAATTACACTGGAGAATGAGCTAATGCCAATGGACAAATCGATGATACATCCTCAGTTGGAATAGTGACCTCACAAAGGCACGGTTGGCATAGGTGGCATTAGGAGAACAGCAGCAGAAACCATGACTGCACAAGGATCTCACCAGAGCAGAGTGAAAATACACAAGTTCTCTGGTTTATACAATCATAAAGTTCTTTCGGGGGAAAAGGACCTTTAAGATCATCCAGCCCAACCATTCTCTAACTCTACTAAGGCTGCTGCTAAACTGTGGCCCTCAGCACCACATAGCATCTTTTTAATACCTCCAGGAACGAGTATTCAATCATCTCCCTGGGAAGCCTTTAAGAGCCCTTTCCATGAAGAAATTTCCCCTAATGTCCAACCTAAACCTCCCCTGGTGCAACTGGAGACCCATTTCCTCTTGTCCTGTCACTTGTTCCTTTGGAGAAGAGCCCAACCCCTACCTCACTCCAACTCCTTTCAGGAAGTTGTAAAGAGCCATAAGGTCTCCCCTCAGCCTCCTTTTCTCCAGGATGAACAACTCCAGTTGCCTCAGCCACTCATCAGACACTTCACCAGCTTTGTTGCCCCTCTCTGAACACACTCAAGCCCCTCAATATACTTGTGGTAGTAAGAGACCCAGAACTGAACTCAGGAGTCAAGGTGTGGTCTTACCAGTGCTGATTACAGGGGGACAATCACTTCTCTGGTCCTGCTGGCCACACTATTGCTGATCCAGGCCAGGACACTGTTTGCCTTCTGGCTATCTGAGGACACACTGGCTCACATATATAGGTCTTTCTGTGCTTTCCAGTCACTCTGTCCCAGGCTGTAGCATTGCACAGAGTTGGGACCAAAGTGTAGGATCCTGCACTTGGGACTTCTGAACATCTGAGCACAAAGAGAAATACTAAACAATGGCAGACAAACACAGGGCAGTGAAATTACAGAGATGATACACTAAGAACATCTCCTTCACACCAAGATGTGGGTTATCTCCATGAAGTAGAAAGGAATGAGGGGTTTAAATGGTAAAGGAGGGTAAAAGAAAAGGATTTTGATGGTTCTCCTTCATTTGAGGTTTTCAACAGTATAGTCATATAGTTCTGAAGTGCAAATAGATACTGGGCTGAGAGATTCGTATCCTAGATTAGATTAAAAGCCAACAGATAAGCTTTGACACATTCAGGTAAAGGGCAATTACTAACCAACAGATGAAATAATGCTGCTGGTGGTAATTCTGAAGTCAGCTGCTACAATGTTTCTAAAACTGCCACTGAACAACATCTACTACACCATGTTGCAACAAGACAGACACTGGGCTGATACCAAAACACTGCTTTATCATAACCTACATGCTATGCGTGTTAAGAACTAGACTCTCTAAAACTGAGAGCAGTGCAGGGCGGAGATAACCAGGACACTTCCAAACAAGTAAATGAAGGTATCAGCCAGACACATCACAGCAGTCTGTGGCCCTCCTCCTTTCATAGTAACTGCAGTGCAGACACACAGAGTTAAACTAAGCTGATGGTTGGACTTGGCAGTGCCTAATGGCAGGAATCTTTTGGACAACATCCAGCACTGATCTAAAAGACAGGGCCTGCTACAGTTTTGCATCTTATTTAGATAAAAAGTATTGGTCATGTCCAGTTCTGGTCTATTCTCACAGGTAAACAGTGATAGAACAAGAAGAAATGGCCTCAAGCTACAGCTGGGTAGATATAGACTGGACATTAGGAAAATGCTTTCCCCAGCAAGAATAGTCAGGGATTGGAATGTGCTGCTCAGGAAGGTGGTGGAATCACTAAGCCTGCATGTGTTTAAAAGTTATTCAGATGTGATGCTTGGGGATATGGTTTGGGGTGACCCTTGCAGAGTAGGGATATCAGTTGGTTTGGTGATGCTGAGGAGCTTTTCCAACCTGCATGTTTCTGAGATTCTGGAACAAAACTCTCATTTCCTATAAGCACCTTCTGAAATTCAAAGGTGAGTAGACCTCAGATTGAAAATGTTGGCTGTAACTAACAGTATCTCTGTTTAACTTTGTTTCACCCACTTGTCTACTTAGCACAAAGCACACCTGGTTAGAACAGACCTCAAAGATCATCCAGCCCAACCTTCAACCCCGCAATAGATGACTGCCCTAAGTGCCAGGTCCACCCACCACTTGAACTCCTCCAGGGATGTTACTTTACTACTTCCCTGGGTGTTTGATAACCCTCTCAGTGGACAAGTACTTCCTAATGTCCAGCGATACAAAGTGAACAACTTCCGGGCCTTCTCAAGAGAAGGAAGTAAAAAAGTTACAAAATCAAAATGTGGAGCAAGCTAAGTACTGGGAAGCAACCGACTGAGTAAACCTCAAATGAAGGATTAACCTTATTTTCTCAAGGATTTCATCCCAGCAAGGAATTAAGCTACCAACTCCCCCCCTTCCTTCCCAACTCCTGCTGCCAACAGTCAGATAAAATAAACCTAGTCATATAGATTTTTATCAAGATCTCGAGAGAGAAAGAAGTAATTCCTGAGCTAGAGGTCAAGCATAAGAATTTTAAGCCCAAAGGTCAACTTTCTAAGAGAATTGTAAGTATTTGTGCACAGTTTCGAACAGAGGCAATATCCAGGCTGTGGTTGTTACACTGACATAAAGATACAGCTGCTATCAACTCACAGATCAGTCACTTAGGGAAAGCAAGCAAATAAAAAGATAAGTACTGTAGGAAAGGCTTTTTCTAAGAGAGAAACACAAATGCACCTCTTTGCAGAGCAGGTGTGACACCCAAAGCTTCAGACACCCAAACCTTTCCTAATGTACGTGGGTTTGGATTTCTTTCCAGGAGCAATGTTTGAAAGGAGAGAACTCAACATCTAGATCCTTTCCCTGATTTTTTGCCAAATCCCTAACCAGGGGAGGCACTCCAGTAGAATGGAGTCACAAGGTTGTCAACAGGTTGCCCAGGGAGGTGGTTGGGGCCCATCCCTGGAGATACTCAAGGTGAGGCTTGACAGAGCTCTGGGCAACCTGATCTAGTTGGGGATGCCTCTGGTTACTGCAGAGGGGTTGGACTGGATGACCTTTGGAGGTCCCTTCCAACCCAGACCATCCTATGACTTTAACCAAACAGAATCTGACCTTGCTTTTATCCTGGGAACATAAATCAACTCCAGTTAAGGCAACAGGATGCAAACTCAAACTGGTCTGAGGGTAATGTGTGGTTAAATTGTGTTTTCAGTGCAGCAGGGTAAATGCAAAGTAGAAATGGATAGCCCCAGAACCAGCAAGCCACGGTTAGAGGAGCATAAGCAAAGGACCTTTTGCCCCAGAGAGAGGCAGACTCTGGACTGCTTCACGCCCAGGTGAGACCACACCTGGAATATTGTTTCCAGTTTGGGGCAATTCAAGAGCCAGCAATCTACTGGACAGAGTCCAATGGAGAAGTCTGAGGATGATTAAGGGACTTGAAGATCTCTACTGTGAAGCAAGACTGAGAGACCTGGGGCTGTTTAGTCTGGAGAAGATTGAGGAGGGATCTTATGAATATCTAAGTATTTGCAGGGTGGGTGTCAGGAAGAAGGTGCCAGGCTTTCTGGTGGTGCCCAGTAATAGAAGAGTGGATATAAGCTGAAACCCAGGAGGTCCATCTGAACAAGACAAGATATTTCTTTGCTGTGCGAGTGCTAGAGGCCTGCAGCAGGCTGCCCAGAGAGACTGTGGAGTCTCCTTCTCTAGAGACTTTCAAAACCCACCTGGATTATGTTCCTGTGTGACCTGCCCCAGGTGACCCTGCTCTGGTACGAGGGTTGGACTAGATGATCTCTGAAGACCCCTTCCAACCACTAAGATTCTGTGATTCTCTGATGTTCTGATCTCACACTTTTACAGTCTGTCTCGACACTACACATTCTCCAGTCCTATAACTGCAAGGGAGCTTACAGTCAGTCCCAGCTCAGGGTGCTGAGCTTGCCAGTAAGCATGGACCAAGATCTTTCCCTTCCTTCTGAAATCCCAGTCTGGATTGCTCCAGCCTGTTGGTCAATAGAGCAGTTTTTTTTTTCAAATGCTATGGTTCGATTCTGCAGTGCTGCTGGGCGAGGCTGGGAATGGAGCTGAACCCAGTTGCATCCAGCAGGGAAAGCTGCCACAGGGAAAGAGTGAAAAATCAAACAGTGAGCAGAAAGGCAGTTCCCCAGCTCTGAGTGGCTGAATGTCAGAGCCTAAAGGGTTAATATAGCATCAGAGCAGTAAGAAAACCGAAAAGGTTACTGCCAATAGGTGTTGCTATGAGAGTCAGAGGGTTTTGGAAACACAAAACTGGAAGAAAGAAAAAATGCTGCTGTGGAAAGTATTGCTCCTTAGTCACCCACTTACATTTCAATAACCAAATGTTTCTCTTTAGTACTATGTGTCACTTCAAATGAACATCACAGCTGACAATAAGAGGGTTCTTTTTGGGTAGAGTTTATAGAAATATTAGCCAAATACTATTTGATTATCTACCACCTAGACTCTGCTGAAGTTGTTTAACTTCAACACAGTTGAAGTAACACAGGAGCAGTGACTACAGAACATTCTCAGTCAGAACAGCTCTGTGGTAGCAGGCATTTGCTGACTTTAGTATGGTGGCTCTTAACATGGGTATAGTGGACAAACAGGTCCATAGTAAGGCATCCTGGGGAGACTGCCATCAGACTCCAGGAAATGTTTCCCCACAATAAGTCAGGCATTGGAACAACCTCTCAAGGGGAAGCAGAGAATCCCCCTCCATTGGGTAGCCTGAAGGTTCAGCTTCACAGGGTGCAGGGCCAGCTCATTCTAACTACACCATCACCTAGACCAGATTCTTGAGCTCTCCTCCAACCTGGTAATTCAGGAGAGGTTCAGGCTGGATATTAGGAAGTTCTTCCCAGCAAGAGTGATTGGCATTGGAATGGGTTGCCCAGGGAGGTGGAGTCCCCATCCCTGGAGATGTTTAAAAGGAGACTGGATGTGGTACTTGGTGCCATGGGTTAGTTAATTAGAAGGTGTTGCCTGATAGGTCGGATTTGATGACCTCAAAGTTCTTTTCCAACCTGATTAATCCTATCCTACCACCCTGCTGTAAATCCAAAGAAACATCAATTAAGTATTGCAGGTGCAACAGGAAAACAAAGCAACCAAATCAGGCAAACCCCAACAAAAAAAAAAACACCACACAAAGAGAAGCGTAGCAAGAACACAGATCTGACCCATCACTAAGTGAGAATTTCCTTGCAAACCACAATCTCTGAAAACACAAGTGACAAAGTTGATGACCAGGGAGAAGTTTGGACCCTCATGTTTAACAGCCTCTTACAGTAAGATGAGCCCTAAGACTCCAGGACAATGTATCAGTTCGAGAATGCTATTTAGATGCCATTTTGCATATAAACTGGTTCACATTACCCAGGATGTGGTAAAGCAGCAACATCTATGCAACTACACAGCAGGACAAACACAAGGCTAGCAAAACTGCAAAGGTCACATCATCAAATACATCCAGGAACAGAACCAGAGCCAGCAAGAAGGTAAATTAATTTTAAATGCTTTCCTTTCACCTCTCTGCAGGTTAGGAGATCACAGGAAATCCAAGAAAATGGGCATCTGAGATGGGCTGCTGACACTATAATCATAGCTGCTTCTCTCTAAAGGGTATGGAATAATCATGGAGATTTAATTCCTCCTAGGATACATGGACAGCTAAACTGGGATCAAACCAAAAGTCTAATCAAAGTTCAACACAACCTTCAGCAGTAGCCACAAACCACTTGAACTAATTTTTATGCTGGAAAAAGTAACTGAGATTTCCATTCACATTTAGCATGATTTAGATGGGGGGAGGCACTTTGCTTTTCTAGCTGAGTATGATTCTCTCTAACCCCATTGCCAGTCTGGCAGCTAGGTTTTCTTGCATTAATTTTTGTAAAGCCTTGACCTGCCACAGGTTTGTGGCAAAACAGGGTAAGCTCTGAGAAATGAGTTCCCTTATCCTGGCTTTTACATGGTTACTATTTGTGTGTCTTTAATGTTTTTAGCCCTCTCCACTAAACATCAGAAAGCTGTTTTGCTCAGGCCCCTCAGCACCAAATCTGGGAAGCAAATGGATACAGAGAACCCAAGGTCTTTTCTCATTTTCTTTTAAGCCATGTCTGAGCAAGCAATACTCCACTTTTATTCTGCCTCCAAGAACTGACCAGCAGTTCACTGCAGCATGTGCTATGATGCTGTGTTTCAAATCACAAGCAAGTATCTGAACAAGTGAAACTAAAATGATGGGAGATTGGGTTATTCAAAAACTGGTGATGCCTTGACCTCTGCTATGAGTCTCCACTTACCTACGTTAAGAAAAACAGGTCTAAGGTGACAAAAAGTCTGAATCTTCACCAGTTAAAGATCCCCAACCCCTGCTCTTATTTGTATGATACCATATCTCCATCCATATCAGTGGAATTCCTCTGATTTATTCCTTTACACTTCAGACAAAGAAAATCTCCAAGTAAGCTTTTGCTTTCTAGACCAGTGACAGGGTAGCTGGGCAGGGGGTGAGGAATTCTTTTCTGTCTAGCTTTCACCTTCCATTTTATTTCCTCCTCACCCCATGTGAAGTCTAAGAATTACAAGTCAGAAGGTGACACTATCCCTTTAACAGAAACTACCTGCATGGAGAGTTCTGAGCCCAAACTCTGCAAATGGCACATGGAATAGACTGCAGAGCCTTCAGGACTGAGGCAAAACCTGGCACAGAAAAGCAACACTTCAAGCCCCAGAAAAATTATGGCTGAAACAATACTTCAGCATCAGCTGTCTTAGCTGGCATCTATGTCTCTTGGTAACTGTTACACTGTTACAAAGCACAACGGACTTCAGGAATTATCCAGCTGGGCCACACGAGTTTGGTACTCTGGTAGATGACACAACCACAGCATGACTAAATGCCAGGTTGGTAGGTTCTCCAAGGATCATCTGCCCCAACCTTTCTAGGTGAAGGTAGAGTTTGGAATGAGTTTGCCCAGCAGCCAACATTCCAAGATGAGTCTTCAAACTGTCCAAAAGGAGAGGAATCCACTGATTTCCTTGGTAAAGGAGAAAGTTAAACCAGAGAAGCACTCACAGGCTACACAACCACTTGAAGTAGAGAATAAATTCTCTCACTTCAACACTATTTACCAGGTGCAGCAGCCTTATTTAAAACAAAGAACTAACCAGACCAACACCCAGGCAGTAACTCCTTTTTCACCTCATATACACAGAAGTAGTTTGAAACATGAGATTCATAAACCACTGCACTTGAAACCAGCTCATTTTAACTGGGATTAAAAATTTGAAACTGCAAGAGCTACCACTCTCAGGCAGCTTCAGTTATTTAAAAGCTTGCCTTTTTTTGTGGGTGTTTGAACCAGTATTTTCTACTTCAATACAACTTCAAGCTTTAATCACAACAAAACTGAATCCCTTCCTGCAAAGAGTATTTCAGTAGTAACAGCCTCGCAGATACTACATGGTTTTGACATTTACCGTAGCCGTGGGAAAGGAACAAGCCAAGTGCATCCCTGTCACAGCTTTAATAATTGCAAAACCCATTTGCACAGAGCTCTGACTTACCACCTTAAAAATAGTAAGGAGTAATAAATTATTTTATCTGCTTTCTGATCTCCCATTTCTACCTCCCACTACATAACTTAATACTTCAAAATAGATCTCAAGTAGGACTCAAAAAGTGCTAGTCTGAGATTTAGCAATACCAAAAGGTTAAAATTCACTCCTAGAGCACTGATGAGTAGATTCTCCTTCCCCATTAGGCAAAATCCTCCTTTCCAAGCAGTCATTTGCACTATAACCACCATTAACGCCCATGTAACAGTCTGGTAAGGTCATCCCTCGAAAAAGAAAATTCCTGATATTTCCATTTTCCAGTTCAGCAGCAGCCTCCTCAGCAATGCCTGCATTCCTAACAATTCAGGCAGTCTCTGGAATAACCTCTTAGCCTTGCCACCCACTTCACACCAACCTCTACCCTTTCCAGGCAACACTTCTGGAAGCTGAAACTTCCTAAAGCAGCATTCGGCAAATAGCATTTTGCCAAATAAGCCTGCTGGTATTAATCAACTGGTTGCATTTATTAACCTTGCTTTGCCTTTTCACATTCCACTTGCAGATTTTGGTGGGGGTGGTGATGGGGTGAGGATTGGAAAGGGGGAAAAAAAGAAAGAGAAACGATCACTGGGACTGTGTGGCAGCTTAATTTGAGGCATTTTTAAATTCTGATAGACTGTTGGAGAAGCCTTTACAAAGATGACTTTAAAAAAATAAGAGAAAGAAAAAAAATAAAACCAACCCCACACCACCAGAGGGCTGCTGCCTGCAGGAGAATGAAACTGCTGCATTTTAACACTGCAGTAAAATCCTACCAGCTCCATGGGAGCATAAATAAAAGTGACCAAGTTATAAATCTTTCCTAAGTAGAACACACAGCATCACACAAACACAGTTTTTACTCAGTGACATTTTGTTTGAGAAGACCAGGGACAAATGTCCCTATGGAAAGCAACGGCTGAAGCCAGCAAGAGTCACAAAATTGTCAAAATGACAACATCAGAGCAGTTTCTGGTTTATTTAGATAGTTAAACCAACTTCAGTTTACAATTACAGCCAGAGAGATTTCAGTTTTTATATATCAATATTGTAATAAGCAAAAGGAGAAACATTGGAAGATAAAGAGAACATGAAAAAAGTGTCATGACCTAGACAGACCAGGTTGGTCTATCTTCAGGAGATGAAAGCCTACAGAGGTACAAAATGAAGGTTGCAGAAGTGACCACAAGAAAAAAAAAAAAACAACCATCACACACTAAATAGACAAATACTTTGGCCTAAGCAGTAGAATTACCCCAGACCTGGTTTTTATTTCTGAAGAAGTTATCGCTAGAAGCTGGCTAACCCCACCAGTCCTAAAAACAAGTCAGGCATTAGCTTAGTTTTAAAACAGGGCATCGCAAGGGAAAGAAAAAAGGAAAGAAGAGCTAAATTAACTCATTAAAGGCTCCAGCTCAAGTCAGTGGCTCAGCAGGTTAGGGCCAGTGAGAACATGACAATTATTGTTTCTCAGTCATCTGCCTTAAAACTCACTGCAGGATGATGCAAAGAGAGCCTGTTTTATGCACATCTCTGCTATCTTCTCCCATGAAAGGGCTCACCTAAGACTCTCCAGTATTTTAGAAAGTCATAGAATGGTTTGGGTTAGAGGGGATCTTAAAGATTATCTGCTCCAACCTCCCTGCCATGGGCAGGGACACCTCTCAACTAGACTTGGTTGCTCAAGGCCTCATCCAACCTGGCCTTGAATAGCTCCAGGCAGAAGGCAGCCACAGCCTCTCTGGGTAGCCTGTTCCAGAGTTTCACCACCCTCATACTAAAGAACTTCTTCCTATGCTCCAATCTAACTCTGTTCTCCCTCAGTTTCTGACCACCCACTCTTGGCCTGTCTCTAGACACCCTCATAAAGTCCTTCTGCAGCCTTCCTGTAAGATCCCTTCAGCTATTAGAAGGTAGCTCTAAGACCCACCTGGAGTCCTCCTTTCTCCAGCTCCCTCAGCCTGCCCTGATAGCAGAGGTGCTCCAGCCCTTAGCTCATAACCTCCCCAGCCCTGCAATGCAGTCACACCCCCAGAAAGCATACAGTGCACAATGGGTTCAATGCTCATCCACACCTGACACCTCACACTGCACTGCAGCAGACAGGGCTATCAAGAGAGCCAAACCAAGGCACAGTTTGTACAAACAAATAACCAGGTGAAGTTAGGACAGACCAGAGTTCTACACAAGGCATGGTTCTTAGGTGCTCTGCTGCACTTTGCCAGCTCTCAGCCTGCACTGCCCTACTTGCACTGCTCTTTGTGCCAGGAGAGTGTTACCCCTCAGTGCTACAGCTCTGATCACAAGGCAGACATACCCTTGGATCAGAAGGCTTTGCCTTGTCATGTGTCAAGGGTGAGGGCTGGGCTGCCCTGGCCACCAGCCAAGTGCCAGACTCTCCATGAACCTCTCTGCCTTCCCAAAGGGAACAGAAAGGGATGGAAGGAGAGACAATGATGTGACGGGAGAAAAACTGAATGAGCTGGGGTGGGAATGAGAACAACCTAATGAAAGAGACAGAGACACAAACCAACAAAGAACCCAACCCCCGATGGCAGTCATGGTACCATTCCACCACTGTTGCTAGGGGCAGGTACTGGGCAAGTCCTAGACTAGGCACCGCAGCAAAGAAGAACTGGAATCTGGAACTGAATTCAGGACCACGGGGATGAGGATGGAAGGCAGAAAAAACAGTCCTCCCAGGACATCAGCCAGTGAAGAGGCTTGACCTTGGTGATCCCTCAGCTTGCTCCTGAAGATGCCATCCATGGGTTGCAACCCCTTGATGGGCAGTTGAGGGTCACCTGTCAGGGCCACCCTGCTCCTCCCTGTAGGTGCCACATTTGACTACATACACCCCAACTTATCCGGGCCTTTGGCCTGCACACCCACTCTTGGTACAAACTAGAAACGCCAGGCTTATTCTGCTAGAAGCAGAGACTGTCTGCAAACACACACTGCTAATCACAGCAAATACAGTTACTTCGGAGGAGACTGAGCTGGGAAGTGAAAACACTGAACGGAACTGGTTCTGCTCTAGCCCAAAGCAGGACACCATGCTTTCCATTTCCAGCAGAAGGCCTACATCTCACAGCTTCCTCTCCTCTGGTGGGCTGTAGAGATGCCATTTGGACAATAAATTGAATTTGATGTTAAGTTTGCCATTCTGATCCATCTTTTTATGGCTTCTTGAGGAGCAATCCACAGACCACTTAGTTCCACAGAGCCACAGGCACCAAAATGCTGACAGTAAATAAGCACTGGTGGAGCTAAAGTGGCTCTCAGTTGTACCTTACCTGAGCAGTGATGATGACAGCACTGCAGCACAGATCCAGAAACTGTGCCTATTTTTGCAGCATTTCCCTGAGCAGGAAGAGCCACCTGGTACCATGATGGCAACTGTCCCAGCCATGCTAGTAGTCTGGCTGCTAATTTCCCTAGCAAAGATGCAGCAGTGATAAAAGGTAAGGACATTTTCAACAGCCTGAAGGTTAATGCAAACTGGCCAGATGATTTCAGTACCCATAGGTGTGGAATACTAGAAAAGAATTACTACTGGAAGTGTTAAAATATTTGCTTGCCTTAATTTGTTAGCTGAGCAGGCAGACCTGCTTGAAGGATGAAGCACAGTAATTTGTAACATGCTGGTTTTTTTCAGTTGGAATCAACTTTGCTTACAGTATTATTCCACCCTGTGCTCTAATTTGCTTGAATACTCACAGCAGAGATGTATTCCTAGGCTGTTTTTAACTAGAACACTGCCAGAGGTCTGCCTCTGCCACTACCACGACTGAAAGCTTGCTCATGGGTCAAGCTCCCCTCTCAGACAGACTTGAGCAAGGCACTGAACAGATGTAACCAAGTGAGGAATTTGACCAAGTAATGACTTGAGTGCAATTAGAAAACAAAACAGAAGCAAGAGAGATGGGATTTCACATATCTGAGCAGTGAAACAAACCACAGTCAGTAGAGAAGCAGCAAAAGACAAACCCCTGAAAGACAAGAACAAATCTTTCTTTGTTGCTGTTGATTACTGAGTTGAACCGAGCTTTACTGCTTTACAGGAGTAAAAAGTGTGCTAAAAAAAAAAAAAGCAGATTTCACTGGCTCCAACAGCTAATGACAAACTCTTCAAGGCTGGTGCTCAAAGAGTGTGAGAAACCTTAAAAGCTGGGCCACTCGTAGCCATGTCTCTGCAACACAACAAATGCCTGCGTATGCTGGGCTATAGTACCGCTGGCATTGCCAACTCCTACTATAATACTTGGCTTTGTCTTTGGGGATCATTTTTTTGTACAGACAAGCATTGCAAACACAAATAGCTCTCAGTCTCCCTCTCAGCCTTCTGCAGGAAAGGACTACTTCAAATCCTGCCACTGCACCAAAATGGATACAGGGAGGAAATGCAGAGAGGACTCCCTGCTTCCCACCCTCCCCATCACTCAGCTCAGCTTACAAACACAAAGGACCAAGTTCTAGTCTCCACCCTCGCTGCCTTGCACTGCTCCAGCAGTGAAGAAGAGCAGGCAGCAATCCAGCCTGTTGGGCTGCCTGGGGACTTCACCAGCAGTAGGGAACAAGGTGGTTTAGCTCCACTTTTTGCTCTTACCTTCACTGTGAGATCCTTAACACGGGTAAGGACAACACCTGAAGAGCAGCTGTAACCCAGCTATCCCAGTCTGCCAGAGCAGCATCCTCATGGCCTTCAAAACCAAATACAGCCTGAGAATATGTGCTGGTTTGGACAGCTTTGCTTTAGTCTGATTAAGGGAACTAAGTCATAGAATCACAGAACTGTCAAGGTTGGAAAAGACCTTTACGATCATCACATCCAACTGCACATCTACAGATTGCAATACCATGACTACTGCTGAACCTCTACCACTAAACCACGTCCCTCAGCACCACACCCACTCATCTTTTAAACACCTCTAGAGATGCCAGCTCCACCACCTCCCAGGGCACCCTGTTCCAGTGCCCTTTTAGTGAGGAGATTTCTCCAAAACTGAACCTCCCCTAGCACAGCTTGAGGTCATTTCAGAAACATTCAGGTTGTCTGCAATATTCCCCTAATATCACAACGGATCAATAAATTTCAGCTAAGTTTGGAATTCTATGGCTTTCATGGAAAGTGTGAAAAGTCTGGGGAAAATATGAAAATATTCAAACTATTGATCCCATAATGGAAAAAGTAACTGTGATTTAATCCTTAATATATTAGAAGAGAAAGAAAAGATGGACAGGCTGAGATGGCTCCAAATGAATCACTGTCTTCATCAGGCTCAAGAGGTAACAGTCAGAGCACAGGAGGAAGGGAATATAAAGTAAAACAGTGAAGAAAAAAGAATTGCTTAGTTCCACAGTTCACTGAACAAATTATGGTTCTGTTGAACAGGATAACACAAAGAGTAGAAGAGTTAAGGTTGAAATAGATCTTAGGAGATCATCCAGTTATGGAGGCCCTATTACGGAAAAGATCTGGACATGGCTGGAGTGTGCTCAGAGAAGATGATTGTTGCCATGAAGATGATCAGAGGGCTGAAGCTCCTCTGCTATGAGGACAGACTGAGACATCTTGGAGAAGAGAAGGCACCAAGGAGACCACATTGCGGCCTTTCAGTATCTGAAGGGGACTACAAGAAAACCGGGGAGGGATTTTTTAGGGTATTAGGTAGTGATAGGACTGGAGGAATGGAGCACAACTAAAAGTGGGTAAATTCAGATTGGATGTTAGGAAGAAGTTCCTCACTGTGAGGGTGGTGAGACACTGACACAGGTTGCCCAGGGAGGTGGTGGAAGCCTCATCCCGTGAGGTTTTTAAGGCCAGGCTGGATGTGGCTCTGAGCAACCTGATCTAGTGTGAGGTGTTCCTGCCCATGGCAAGGGGGTTGGAACTGGATGATCCTTGAGATCCCTTCCAGCGCTAGTAATTCTATGATTCCATGATCTAGTCCAACAGCCTTGGCCAGAGCAGAGCCAACTAGAGTAGGCTGCTCTAAGCTGCCTATATTCCAAACCAGACTAGAGACAAGGATGGAGACTTCCCAACACCTCTAGGCAATCTGTGCCAGGTTCAACTAACCCCCACACTGGAGAAACTTCCCTCTATGCTTAAGTGGAAGCCCCTCTACTCACACAAAGGCTCAAGTAAGATTAGTGCCTCAGTATGAAGGGGGTTATATACAGATGCTGGAACAAAATGATCTTTCCTCTCAGTTCCCAAACTAGGCAAGGCACACAATATGTGGAAGACAATGTACACCTGAGGAAATAAATACCCCAGGACACACAACACATCAGTGTTCCTTTCCCAAAGGCAATGTGTCTGCAGAAGTAGTACTTTATTTCTCTCAGTTTGCCATGACCACACAGCTTTTAAACCATAAAATAAAATCATCCCTAACAATAATAGGTGCTTATTTGGCTGTTTTTCTGCCTTAGAGTATTTCTAAGAGCACTTCTTGCAGTAACCATCAACCTATTTAAATAAGGTTGAAATGACTGAATGCCTCGAATCCTGGAACTAACAAAAAACCCTCCTAAACCTTCAATGATGTGCTGGAGGAGACTGCAGCTGTAGAAGGAATCAAATACTTGTCTAGCATCCTCTAAATTGGGATACCGATCCTTGGATCAGTTTGGGTTTACCTTGCCTTTTCAAAGTTTAAAAAAAGAAAAGCACAAATCAAAACCTCCAACCTCTCTCTAACTCCAAACCCAGCTGACCCAAACTTCAAAGGAAAACCTCAGACCAATCCCATACCAACTGCCAGTAGCCAAGCTACTCAATTTACAGCACGAAAATAAGGTGAGTGCTAAAAAATAAAGTATTGGGAGAGATGAAGAGACCTCAATCAGGTAAACTAAAAAAAAAATAAAAAAAAATAAATCTAATCCACTCAATCCATAGGACAGGTCACAGTTAAGAGGAATTCAGACAGTCACTGAATGGAACTTACCCAAGCACAATGAGTACCCCAACCCTCTGCTGGCAAACAATCAGCAAGAGATGAGAAGTTTTCAAGTGTATTTCACACCACAAGGATCTGGGACATGAAGTCTTCTTTGGCTACCTGAGCTTGTGTTTTAATTCAGATGCAACAGCACAGCAAAGTCTCATGCTAACTTAGCTCAGAATTTCTCAGAGCAGACACTGCTCTCTTAAAAATAGAATTTTGAAAGAGATAAATCATACATCACCTGCTCCTATTTGGCTGCAATACCTTACTGTTGTGTCCCCATCAGCACAAATTACACCAACAATACTGTGAGCCTGGGCCACAGTGTACCTCGTGCTGGACCAAAGCCACAAAACAATCACTTTGCCCAAGAAGAGCATCTTTGTACAAATCTCCTGTCTACATTCTAGCCACCTGTAAAACAACTAAGGTAGAAAAACAAGATAGAGCCAAGCACTGCCACTGATACTCCTGGTTGGGTCACTGCAAAGACCTGCTGCATTCTTCTTTCACTCTCTACTCTGCTCTTTTGAGACCTCACCTGCAATACTGTGTCCAGTTCTGGTGCCCCCAGCATAAGGGAGGCATCAAACTACTGGAGTAGATTCAGAGGAAGCCACAAAGGTCATCACAGGGCTGGAGAACCTCCCCCCACTATGGGGACAGGCTGAGAAAGTTCAGGCTGTTCAGCCTGGAGAAGAGAGGGCTCCAGGGAGACTTTAGAACAGCCTTCCAGTACCTGAAGGCAGCTACCAAAGAGCTGGGGAAGGACTTTTTACATGAGCTTGTAGCAATATGCTGAGGGGGAATGGATGGAAGCTGGAAGAGGAGACATTAGGCACAAAGTCTTGACAGTGATGTCGGGGAGACATGGGAACAGTTTGCACAAGGAGACCGTGGTGGGTGCCCCTCACTGGAAGTGCTCAAGCTGGTCAGTGGAAGGTGTCCCTGCCCACAGCAGGGGGGTCAGAACTGGACGATTTTTAAGATCCCTTCCAAACCAAACCATCCTATACATCTATGAGATTCTCATCTGCAGCTGAAAGATTGCTCTTCAAGTTGAAGAGCAGACTGCAACTTCACAGTTCTAAGAATAAGCTTTAGAGAGAGAGTAGAAAATGAACCTTTTTTTTTTTTTGGTTTGGACTGGCTTGTTCCTCCCAGAAACCAGCTCCTTCATTCTTTTTGCTGCAGTCAATAACACTTTCAATAGCTAAATGACAGGGGCAGTCAGCTTGTAAGGCTGGGCACACAGAGGAATGACACTGCAGAAGCAGAGCTTGTTAATACCTATGTAACATAGGTATTATTACAAAAATACACATTATCGCACTGATACTTTTCTCCCACATTAAGCATATATTGCAAGAGAAAGAAGATCAAATCTGCAAGAGCCTCAGGATGCAAAGAGAATCTGGTGTTTTCTAAGTAGAAGCAGGGAGCCAGAAGAGCACTCCCTAAATGGATGCCTGAAAACAGTTTTCCATAAATTTTCTTTTATTTTCCTGAAGTTAAGAAATATTATCATGCCTGTAATTCCCACGGGGTTGGAACAGCAAAGTAGACAAAAAGACAGTATTTGCTCACACTAAACTACTTGATGCTAGTTTCCTCCTGCATTAACCAATCTGATGATGCAAACATGGGCACAAGGCTTTCACCAGCAACAGCTCCTTTTGGCAGAAACTAGCAAGATATGTTTTTGGTTTTTTTTTTCCCCCCGAACTCCTTAATTATCAAATCACTGATTATCAATGGCTGGGTATTAGACAAGACACTGAAAAGCAATCTGTTGTCAGTGGCAAGCTACACAATGAGGGGTCTCTTCCTCTCTAACCTCACCCTTTCCACCGTCCCCAAACTGGAAGCATCTATCTGAACAAGTAATTATAAAGGAAATAATTTCTTCTCCTCTTCACTATGCAATAATCTCTGCGCAAGTATGCCAGAGGCAAAAACGCAGAAAGTGCCTGGCACAACCACAGGGCAGAAAACTGAGCTCAGCCACTACAAGTTTGTGGAAATTATTTAGGGCAGCTTTAGGGCTACTTTAATTTATGTCACTTGACAATGATCTCTGTGGCCTTCAGGAGATAATAAAATAATCTCCAAAAAACAAAACAAAAAAACCCCAAACCCCACCACATCAAAAACACCCCCACGAAACCTGAGAGAGCTGACAACTGAAGATAAGTAGTACACTCTAGCACCAAGGAACTATCCATCAGCTACCTGCACCAGCCTGAAGGTTACTCTGCACTGCTCTGAAGGCAATGAGGCCATCTACAAACCCACGTACTCAGATTGCTTTGAATATAAACATCATCATTTAGCTTCTTTGGCCGTATTGCTCCTTATCCTCAGCCTCCTGACACTCTGCCATTTGTTATCCTTCAAGAACCATGTCCCAAGGTCATTGCAAAAGCAGCTGGATATTGCTGTTTATGCAGCTCGTAGGACAGTGGCGGTTCCAGCGGCAGCTCTGCCACAAATGACACATTCCAGAAGAAAGCGCTCGCAGCAACAGCCAGCAAAACGCTTTTAGGAGAGCAACCAAAACAATTTCCTTTCTTCCACTTAAATTCCACTGAAACTGCCTGTTCAAAAGCTATGAAGTAATGGACAAGAAGTCTTCTGGGGTGATTTTTGTGTTTCTTAAGAGAGAAGGACCTAGGGAGTCCTGGTGGTCAAGTTCACCAGGAGCCAGAAATGGGCCCTCCTGGACAAGGCCAATGGTCTTCAGGGGTACATTAAGAAGAATGTGGCTAGAAGGATGAGGAAGGTTCTCCTCTCCCTCTACTCTGCCCTAGTCACAACTGTGCCTTAGCACAGTTGCAGTATTGGGTCCAGTTCTGGGCTCCACAGTTCAAGAGAGACAGGGAACTACTGGAAAGAGTCCAGCAGAGGCTACCAAGATGCTGAGGGGCCTGGAGTAGCTCTGTGAGGAGGAAAGGTTGAGAGCCCTGGGGTTGTTGAGCCTGCAGAAGAGCAACTTGAGAAGGCATCTTCTCAATGCTCAGCAAGAGCGAAAGGGTAGGGAGCAAGAGGGTGTGCCCAGACTCTCATCAGTGGTGCCCAGTGACAGGACAGGGGGCAATGGGCACAAACTGGAAGCCCAGGACACCTGAACAGCAGGAGAAACTTTGTTGGTGTGAGGGTGCTGAAGGCCTGGAGCAGGCTGCCCAGAGAGGTTGTGGAGTTTGCTTCTGTGGAGAGCTTCCAAACCCACCTGGACATTGTGATCTTGGGAAACCTGCTGTGGCTGGACCTGCTCTAGCACAAGTTTTGGGATGGATGACCTCCAGAGGTCCCTTTCAACTCCCATCCCATGCTGGGATTCTGTTGTTTTGTTTTTTTAAACCATTATTTTATCCATAATCTTTCTAGTCAGTAAATAGAACTATACAAACTGCTATTCAGAATTAAACACAGAATTAGTCAAATGGAGCTGGACAAGTACTACTAACACACTCTTTGAAAGTAATTAAGCCTGGTGACATCTGTACAGTTCAACAAAAAACCTTCAGGTAAACTTCACATCTTCCAAGGTATTCTTCAGAATCACATCCAAACTGTTCAGGAAAGCTAAACTTTCAGTTTGTCCTTGTAAATATTTATGTTGGAACTGCTCACACAACTATGCAAGTAAAATACGATATTCTTATGCAACGCAGCCAACAGACACTTAAGAACACAACTCAAAGCTCTGAATATGGGTAAAGTGCAACCAATCCCTAAGTGAGGTAAAGGTGTTTAGGGAAAGCAGCAGAATACCTGATTGCCAGAAAATCTAAAACAAATAAGGAGTTAAAAAGGAAATCACTGCATACATAGAGACACTGTAGATGAAGCTGGTTCAAGTTCATTAAGAACACTCTTTACAACAAATTATTCATGTTACTCTGCAGAGCAGTGTAGATGTTTTGTAGAGAAACACTCCTGTTTATGTATGAATTGAAAATGGAACAATCTCCTCACATTCCCTAAGCAGAACGAACAACATTATTGACTGGGATTGCTAAACATCTTGGGTTTGTTTAAAACAAACCCAGAAAATCTCTTTGTAACGTCTCTTAATAGAACAATCCATGACAAGCACAAAGCTTCCACCCCTACCTATCTATGGGGCTGGAAAAGCTTTATACTGGTCAGCTCAGCCTAAATCACTGAGTGACTTCACCAGGGCAGTTGCCAGCATCTCCACATTTGAGCATTCATTTGTGCCTTTGCCTTGATTCTACCAGTGTAATCAATGAAGGGTTGGAAGGGACCCTCAAAAGTCATCCTGTCCAATCCCTCTGCAGGTAGCAGGGGCACTTCCACTAAACCAGGGTGCCCAGGGGCACATTGAGTCTGACCTTGAAAGCCTGCAGAGACAGGGCCTCAACCATATCCTTGGGCAACCTCTTCCAGTATTTGACCACTTATTACACAGAACTTCCTCCTGATGTCTAACCTAAAACTCCCCTGCTCCAATGTCAAACCACTATTCCTCATCCTATCCCCACAGGTCCATCTGAACAGTCCCCAATCCGTGTTCCTGCAAGTCCCTTTCAGACACTGAAATGTAGTTATAAGGTCTCCCTGGAGCCTTCTCTTCTCCATTCAAACTTCCACCTCTTCTTATTTTGACTGTTCTCATCTGCATAATACATCCCTCAATGAACATCTCTTAGTTCAGAGGGCATTACTTCCAAATTTGATTTCCTTTCAAAGTCCTTCTGAAAGCTGGAATCCTCTCATTACTAACAACAACCTGCACTAGATTCTCTGGTCCTGCTCTGGCAGGAGAAT
This sequence comes from Semnornis frantzii, assembly GCA_013399775.1. Lineage (NCBI taxonomy): Eukaryota > Metazoa > Chordata > Aves > Piciformes > Ramphastidae > Semnornis > Semnornis frantzii. The sequence continues at coordinate 32,953 of VWYK01002951.1, read as the reverse complement.
TGGACTCAATCTCTAGAGGTCCTTTCCAACCCCTAATATCCTGTGATCTGTTCTACATGCCTACCTATACATTTTGAGGAAGGTATCAACATTTATTACTGCCATCATAATCGCTGGTTCACTTACTAACATATTAAACACTTCCCACAGCATAATGTATGGAGTAAATTTCAATAGAAAAAGACTGCAGTCTTGGACAACCCAAAATTTACACTGGTTGCTCCACTCTATCAACAGAAGTCATTGTAAAACTGCAGGTCATCACCTCCTGTACTCAGCACTGATGAGACTGCATCTGGAATCCTAGGTACAGTTTTTGGAGCCCTCACTCCAAGAAGGACATTGAAGTGCTAGAGTGGGTCCAGAGAGGGGCAATAAAGCTGGTGAAGTGTCTAGAGAACACAGCTGGTGAGGAGCAGCTGAGGGACCTGCGTTGTTTAACCTGGAGAAACAAAGGCTCAGGGGAGATGACCTCACTCTTTATACCTCCATGGAAGGAGGCTGGGGCCAGGTGGGGGCTGATCTCCCTAGTAACAAGTGACAGGACAAGAGGAAATGGCCTCAAGTTATGCCAGAAGGGGTTTGGGATGAACATTAGGAAAATTTCTTCACTGAAAGGATTATCAAGGCCTGGAATTGGTTGTCCAGAGCAGTGATGGAGTTCCGTTCCCCAGAGGTGTTTAGGAGCCATGCAGATGTGGTGCTGAGGAACACGGTTTAGCAGTGTACTTGGTAGTGTTGGGTTAGGGTTTACGATCTTAAAGGTCTTCCCCAGCCTGAACAACTCCTATGAGTTGTTCCTATGACTCTAAGAACCCATTTTGAATGCTACCTTTGCTCTTCTCTTGGCAGCACAGTATTTTAGAGATGGGAAAATTCCTCTCAAGAGGTAATTCCTCTGAAGTTTTTTTTATTTCCCCACCCTCTCTCACCATTCCAATGCAGTCTTTCCCACTGTGGTGGCACCAAGTAACATTAGACCAGTGATGGAAAGCAGCAAAGCGCTTGAGCAGTGCAAGAACTCTCCTGGCGACATCACTGCTTCCACAGGTCTTGTTGATAACTGAAACATAGCTATAGAGGCAGTCAGTAACTGTCAGATGAGGACTGCCTCAAAAGTTCTTGGCTGAGGAAGCTCACTGCATTTCACAAGGGCGAACAAATCATTCACAGTCTGCTCCCTTTTCAACAAGTTCATCACATTTTTGCTGCTTCATAAGGACGACAGAGCTGTTGGAGCAAGTCCACAAAGATGACCCAAGGGTTGAAGCACTTCTGCTATGAGGACAGCCTGAGGGAGCTGGGTTTGTTCAGCCTGGAAAAGAAAAGACTGCAGGAGGACCTTAGAGTTGCCTTCCAGTACCAGAAGGGATCCTACAGGAAGGTAGCAGAGGGACTTTTCATAAGCAACAGGACGAGGGGGAGGATGGGTTGAAGTTGAGGGAAAGGAAGTTTAGACTGGATCTTATGAAGAAGCTCTTCAGTACAAGGGTGGTGAGACTCTGCAATAGGTTGTGGATGCTTTCTTCCCTGGGGGTGTTCAAGGACAGATTGGATGAGGCCTTAAACAGTCAGGTTTAGTTGAGATTTATCCCTGCCCATGGCAAGGAGGGTGGAGTAAATGATCTCTGAGGTCCCTTCCAATCTAAGCCATTATATGATACTGAGATAAGAGACTACAAAACCTGCAGAAGGATGGAAGCCAAAACCACCCTGCAACACACATCCCCAAATCATTTTTTACTGTCATTAACTCCTTTAAGCAAACTCCTCTTTGCTAAAGTCATAAAAAGGACATCTGAATTTTGCAGTTCAGACACGTGGCAGTCATTTCCAACCAAAACAATTCTGATTCTATACTGTTTTGCATAGTTCTTGTGCACAAAACCCAGCCACAAAAAAAAGCATCATTTAGTATTCCACTAAAGCACAAGGAACAAAATGCACCAAGCAGACTGATTCTGCAGGGAAACAGCCCAGAGCTAACCACATCCCGGATTGCATTCCCAGCAGCATGGGCAGCAAGGGCAGGGAGGGGATTCTGCCCCTCTGCTGAGGCCCCTTGCAGCACTGGGGCCAGCTCTGGAGTCCTCAGCACCGCCCAGACAGGGACCTGTTGAAGCAGGGTCAGAGGAGGCCACAGCAATGATGGGACTACTGGAAGCCCTCCACTGTGAGGCCAGTCTGAAGTTGAGCTTGTTCAGCCTGGAGAAAAGGCAGCTCTGGGGAGACCTTCTGGTGGCCTTTCAGTCCTTAAAGGGACTAATCAGAAAGCTGGAGATGGACTTTTGAGCAGGACCTGTTGTGACAGGACAAGGGGTGATGGTTAGAACTGAAACAGGGAGATGCAGACTAGAGAGAGAAGAAAAAAAGGTTTGATACAGAGTGATAAGGTCCTGTCCCAGGCTGCTCAGATGCTTCACCTTTGCAAACATTCCAGGTTGTCTGGGGCTCTGAGCTAATCTGCAAGGAGATGCAACTAGATGGCCTTTAAGAGGTCCCTTCAAACCGGACCCAGTCTATGATTCTACTACTCCATCACACTGGTTTACTTCAGTCAGTGATGCAGGCAAGCAGCACTCCTGAGCAAATCAGATGAAAGGTACATAAAGCTCTCAGAACCCATAACCATCACTTGACAATCCATTAAATCTCAGTCACTATGACATAACCTTTCCTGGCAAAATTTCACTCTTAAGACCCAGTATTGTTTGCAGTGTTTTATTTATCTGATTCCTGATCAACAATTTAAGTCTTCATGGAGCATGATGACAAAAGAGGTGGATTCAATGGTCTGAAATTTCTTAAAGGGAAGTACAATATATATGAAACCATTAAGGAAATATATACTGGTTTGTTGTTTGTTTAGAAAGGGCATGGGGAGGACTGCAATGATTGACACTTCTGTAACAATGCATTACCTAGACAGAAGCGAGTTGCACTCTTCATCTTCTCTCCACAACCAACATACTACTTTCAGATTAAATAAATATTCCAGCAGTATGAATGGAAAAGATAAACTCTGTGTAACCTACTTAGTCAGGCTTCTGATATCACACTGGCTATCAAATACTCCTCCCATGGATCTGAAGCTTTCCATTTCAACCAAATTTGACAAAGACAAATGAAAAGGGAAAAAAAAAAAAAAGAAATTAACACATTTCAGTTTCTGCTGGTGTCATGGAAACAGGTGGTTAAGAAGCACCCTGTTCCAGCTCTCGCTGAATAAAAGGCTCCAAAATTCAGCCAGGCCCAAATGTAAATGATTCCTGTTCTTACATAACCCACCAGCATACTGCTGAACACCTCACTGATGGCTCAGATGCAAGGCATATGTTATACACCTAAAGAGCTGGAAGTTAAAAGGTACACAATGTAGAAATGGAGACCCCACACACACTTTGTGAAGGTCTGGGTGGTCCTGAGTGCCAAACAGGATTCTTTGTATTGAATGCCTGCAGAACTGGACTTAGAACGAAAGGAGCAAGACAAAAATGGATCAGCAAGATGACATTTTCCATCGAGTTTAGCTCAAAGGGAACAGGGGAACTCCCACTTCAACCCAGTGTCTTATTGCTTGGAGACAAAGCAATGCTTAAGAAATCTCAACTAGACACTGAATTGGTGCCATAGCAAACAGTGATGCTGATGCCACAGAGCGACTGTCAGATGAAAACACAAGGAAATCCTCTGCAACACTGAAGCCCTTCACAAGAAGTGCTGCAGTTCCTCACCTTTGCACTCATTAACAAATATTCAGATCAGTCTGAAATGCTTTTTAAAAGTTAAGGGGGAAACACGGCTTCATGAGGGCAAACAATACACATGAAAGATATATGTAGCATTAAAAACACAAATAAAAACACACCAGGAAAAAACATGCAAGAAGCTGATTTCATGCAGAATTAGTGGCAAATGGAGAAAACCTTCTGTTTTACCTAAAACTAAATCAGTCCTTCATGATCAGGTATGACTGGGGCTTCTCAAGGCATGCTGTTTCCACGTGTGTTATTGTGACATCCTTTGTTCATTACTGTTAATTACAATGAAACCCTCCTATAATTAACTAGAAGTATGTAGCAATGAAACTTGGACATCCCAACCTTTCCCCTCACATCATGTGTATACATCTCAATGATCTTTTACACTGACAGTGCTACAAAAATAAAGAAAGCTAAGGTGCTTCTTGTCCTCTTGAAAAAAAAATAAAAATCAAGCACTGATTCCATCAGCTCCTCCTCATGCTGCAGTAAATAAGAGGTGCTCTGAATTCAAGGCATTATACTAACAGCACTCAAATGATACCTAAATTCACATGCAAAAGATCTTCCTTCATTTCTTCACCATTACCATTACCATCAAGGAGCAAAGCACAAACATTTTCCAGCACTGCCCCATGCAGCCCTTGCTCAACTTCCCTGACTCAGATGCCCTGATCCTCTCCTTGTGGCACCAGCCACCCTCAGCAAGCTCAATGCACCAGCACAAAACACTGCTCAGGACCAATTCTGCATAACCCATTTCGTGTTCTAATCAAGACTTTCAGCAATGGTCCTTATCCACCAATTTGAGCTGAACCCTTTTTCCCTGTCAGTCTTGCCCGCCCACAGCCAGATGTCACCAAGTTCCACTAACATCCCAGATGCTGGACCTTTCTGCAGGGACCAATAAGCATTTTATTTTCAGCTATTTGGGTAGCAACCAGTGAGAACTTGAGGGAAAGGCATACGGTTCTACTTAGCACTAAGTTCTCCCCCCAAAGGCACCATTTCCAAGTCTGCCCTGAGCTATGAACCCACGCTCCTGATGCCCCAACCCCCTGCCTTTTGATCTCAGCCAAAGCTGGGAAGAGTGATTAACACATTTGTAGCATATTAATGCATCTAGGAGCAAAGTTGGACCTGCACATCTGAAATAACTTTAAAGCCAAAATTTTTTTTAAATTCCCAATTAAAAAAAAATATGAAGAAATGGACAAGACCTTACAACACAATGTACACCTTTCTAGTCATCGTTGCATTTTGTCAGATTTTAGTCCTCGCCTTTCCCATCCCCTTATACATTTATACATTCCAATCCATTACTTCCTAATGTTCCAAGCTTTAAAGCAAGCTCTAAAAGAATGAGTACAACCACTGCTCTCTTCAGCCATACACCACTGCAACCTCTAATTCCAAGTTGCACACCGCAACAAGACAGTGATGAGCCAGGCCTTGCACACTGCACTTGCTGCCCTCTCCCTAAAAGCACTGCAGGTTGCCTGTTTCCCCTCCAACAGGAGCAGGAGGAAGGCTAGCTACGTACCACACATTGCTTGTGCCATCCTGCCTGCTCCCCAGTGTGATTAGCACAGAAAATGCGAGAAGACCAGAAGGCATCCTTCCATATTTAGCTGTGTGTGTTTAATACTGAGCGAGATTTCACCCCAGTGTGTTATTACCCCCCTGCAAACAAGGGTAGGTATGGCAAAGAAGGTGCAGGTTGACAACAACTACTTAAGAGATTTCTCTTCCTCTGCCTCCCCCAGCCACCCTCCAGCTTCTGTGCCACTGTGCACTGTGTGCACCCATGTGTGCAAATAGCACAGGTTTCGCTAAAGATCCGTTATATGGTAAAACTTTCACCCTTGTCCAGCTGGCTGAATAACTGCAGAGGCCAACAGCAGCGAGCCTCTAAATACATCCTCCTCTTCTCCCTCCACCCCCACCATGTCTCTAATCACTTAGGAGGAAGATAGGAAGATTAGCAGAGAGGGAAAAAAAAAAAAATAACCAAAGCTGCAGATAACCCTTTAGGAGCACAATGTCAGGCTACAAGACATGGAGCAAAAGGTTAATGCAGCTGCATTTTCAGGAATCTCAGGCAGAACTGTATTTAGACAGGAGGGAGGGGTGCTGAGAAGGGGAGAGGAAAAAAGGAAATAGTGATGAAGACAAAAATGAATTTGTCATCTACAGCTGGCTCTTTGATCACCTGGAGTATCCAGGAAAGGACTACCAGAAGAAATAGGGCACTTTTATTACCAGCACACTGCAATTTTTCAGTAGAGGATGCTCATTATCATCATCAGACCAGATTTGGGTAAGAATACAGCTGCAGAAGTAAAGCTTCTTGAGCTATGCAAAGGATAAAGGTGGTAAGCAAAACAGTGACAGAGAGCTACCTTCAGCAACTGATACACTGAAGAGATTAGGGGAAAAAAAAAGAAATATAAATAAAAGTCACTTTCACTAGAAGACAATGTCATCTTCATCCCTGCCTCTGAACGGTTGCTATGGGGTTGTGAAGAGGAGGGGGAAGGAGGGGAAGGGGGGGGGTGGTTTATAATCAATCATCTCAGAAGAGCATTGCTTCTTACAGAGAAAGATCTGGATTTTGACTGTGTCCCTAAGAAAATTGCGGACTGCAGAGCTGCTGCCATGCAGGGCAGTGAGGAAGCAGGCAGAGCAGAGGCAGCAGCTGGGGATGGAAACGCCTATTAAATCCTTTAGACAACAGATGGGCAAAGCTCGACTGGGTTATAAAAAAAAAAAGATACACCACAATGCATCATGTTTTATTGTCCCACCGTAATGAACAACACTTAACACCCACATGCCCAGAGAAGCCCCCCTAGAGCTGATCTTCCCCTTTCCCTAAATAATCCCCCATATCAAGCCACTTTTAGGGGGCTCCCAACCCAGTGAATTTGTCAGCTGCCATTGCTTATGGCACTTGAGAGTTAAAAAAATTATTTTTTTTTAAAGATATCAATAAAGCAGATATTTGGGCTTCTTCTGAAAGGGTTTTCTTCCAATTAATGTTCTCCGGCCCTTGAAGTGGATCTGCTACCCAAGCAAGCAACAGTAAGTCCAGATCTTGAACGCATTTAGTGGATCTAATTATGTCATGTAGGGCAGAAGCACCTGCTCTCTCCTAATTCCCTTCACTCC
>VWYK01002951.1:3110-17309 GCA_013399775.1 Semnornis frantzii | reverse complement strand
TAGACAGCCCCAGAGTGTCTACAAGCCTGAGAGTCTTATCTTTGTTTTGTATTATTTTCTTATCCTTCTCAGCAAGCCTATGAGTGAAGCCAACAGCACCATTGTTTTCTTTTCACAGCCTATAATATAATTTTCTCCATTAAAATATTCCAATAGGCCTCAAACCAGCACAGAGATACAAGAGACCAAAAGGATGTCTGTCTTGGGTTGTCAGGTCAAGCATCCACCTACCCTAATATCATGTCTCCAGTGGCACCTTTAAACACAGACTTGTGGAAGAATAAGTCCAGGACATTCATCCCTGCAGTACTATCTCAGGATCCAATTCTTTTTCATCTCAGGGACTTTCTGAGCCAGGTGTTGTTTATGTCTATGCCACAGGATCACAGGATGTTAGAGGTTGGAAGGGACCTCTGGAGATCTTTCAGTCTAACCCCCCTGCCAGAGCAGGACCAGAGAATCTAGCACAGGTCACACAGGAACACATCCAGACAAGTCTTGAAAGTCTCCAGAAAAGATGACTCCACAACCTCTCTGGGGAGCCTGTTTCAGTGCTCCATGACCCTTAAAGTAAAGAAATTCTTCCTCATGTTGAGGTGGAACTTCCTGTGCTGTAGTTTACATCCATTGCCTCTTGTCCTGTGCCAGGGTGCATAGTCCTAGACAGATTTCTTTGTCCATGAGCTTGTTTTTGTCTTCCCTTAAAAACCTGACACCATGACAGATGAGGAGCTATCACTTCAGTTTGTGTGCACACTTCTCAGAAGACAGGGAGTCCTCGAGACAAGTAATGTCCATTGAGCAATGCTCAAGAACTCCCAAAAGTAAAAAGAATGTTGAGCGAGGCACCACTCTTGAAATCCTGCAGCTATATGGAGCAATTCCTGCTGTAAAGTGACTGCTCAGGAAGCACAGAATTAGGAGAGCTGAGAGACCAGAGCATTTAGTGCTTAAGATGAAGAAAACGGGTACCTGAGGAGAAACACTTTCTGGCTGTGCTATTCTGTTGTAAAACAATTCCATCCATTCAGCTTCTGCCACCTGGATCATGTAAGCAAGTCAAGAAACATTCTCCCTCCCCTCTATTCTGCCCCAGTCAGGCCACATCTGGAGAACTGGGTGCAGTTGTGTGGTCCTTAGCTCAAGAAAGACAGGAAACTACTGGAGGGTGTCCAGTAGAGCCTACAAAGATGCTGAGTGGCCTGGAGCATCTCTGTAGGGTGGAAAGGCATTCTAATTATGTACATTGTGCCATTATGTACATGCAACTAGAACCTTTCACTTGCTTACCCCTTTATTTTCACACTCTTGTCCCTTCCCATATCTCCTAAACTTCTCTCATCCTGCACCTTTGGTTCCTGCCCTGAACATCCCATAATTAGTGCAGTGCAATCCAGACCTGCTTTTCCCTTGCATCCTATAGTGTGTCCCATCAATAAGCAACTGAGGCCCTTCATATGAAAGTTGATTAGAGAGGCTTTGATTTGGGTTCCTGCCCTTGTGCTCATCTGGGGTTGCACTGATACCCCTGTGATGGACTTGGGAGCAGCCCATCAGGATATTATTTGGGCACCTCCCTCCTGTTACTGTCTCTCCCAACTCCTTCGTGAGCTACTATCACAAAATATTGTCTGTGTCATGTTCTTGCTTTGGTGGTTACAAGAGGATGCCATTGCTACTGCAGGGAGAAGTACAGAAATGACCCTCAGAAAGGAATTATCAGCTGCAGATGTGACACATCTCCTGGAAGGTAGACATATCTGGTATTTGAGATATGATGGGAAATAGCAGAGTGCTCAGATTTGTCACAATTTAGCACCCACTGGGAATTTGAGAAGAGTAGATCCACCCTTGGTTCCCACAATGAAGGGAAGATTTAGAAGTCAAGACCAAGTGCAAGGTCCTGTATCTGGGTTGAGGCAATCCCAAGCACCAATACAGGCTGGGCAGTGGCTGCTGGAGAGCAGCCTTGAGGAGAGGGACTGGGAGGTGCTGGTGGATGAGAAGCTCAGTATGAGCTGTCAGTGAGCTCTTGCAGCCCAGAGAGCAACCAGAGTCTGGGCTGCAGCAAGAGAAGTGTGGGCAGCAGGGTGAGGGAAGTGATCCTGCTCCTCTACTCCACACTGGTGAGACCCCACCTGGAGTACTGCATCCAGTTCTGTAGCCCCTGTTACGAGAAGGATATGGATGTGCTGAAAGGTGTCCAGAGAAGGGCCATGAGGATGATCAGAGTGCTGGAGCTGCTCTGCTGTGAGGAGAGACTGAATGACTTGGGGCTCTTCAGTCTGGAGAGGAGAAGGCTCGGAGGTGACCTTATTATGACCTTTCAGTATCTCAAAGGGGCCTACAAGAAAGCTGGGGAGGGACTTTTTAGACTGTCAAGCAGTGATAGGACTGTGGGGAATGGGACAAAGCTAGAAATGGGGAGATTCAGACTGGATGTTAGGAGGAAGTTCTTCCCCATCAGGGTGGTGAGAGCCTGGAACAGGTTGCTTGGGAAGGTGGTGGAAGCCTCATCCCTGGAGGTGTTTAAGGCCAGGCTGTATGAGGCTCTAGACAGCCTGATCTAGTGTGAGCTGTCCCTACCTGTGGCAGGGAGGTTGGAACTAGATAATCCTTGTGGTCCCTTCCAACCCTGACTGATTCTATGATTCTAAGACAGGCCAACAGCTGATTGCAATGGCAAAAAGATAGATGGTCCTCTGCTCTATAAAGAGTGGAAGAGCAACTGCAAACCTGCCTGGTGGAAAAGGACTTAGGGGTCTTGGTCAACAGTTGGCTGAATATGAACAGTGTGTGCTCAGGTGGCCAAGAAGACCACCAGCATCCTAGCCAGGACTAGGAATAGTGTGGCCAGCAGGAGCAGGGAAGTGATCAAAGCTGGTGAAGCCACACCTCGAATACTGGGTTCAGTTTTGGGGCCCTCACTCCACAAAGGACATGGAGGTACTGGACTGTGTCCTGAGAAGGGCAACAAGGCTGGTAAAGGGTCTGGAGAATAGAGATGGTGAGGAGCAGCTGGGAAACCTGGGGTTGTTTAGCCTGGAGAAAAGGAGGTTGAGGGGAGACCTCATTGCTCTCTACAACTCCCTGAAGAGAGGCTGGAGCAGAGTGGCTGTTGTTCTCTTCTCCTTAGTAACAATTCACAGTACAAGAGGAGATGGCCACATACTGCACCATGGGAGGTTTTGCCTGGCCATTAGGAAAAATTTCTTCCTGAAAGGGATGTCAAGCCTGGAACAGGCTGCCCAGGGCAGTGGTGGAGTCGTCATCCCTGGAGAGCTTTAAAAGCCATGCAGATGTGGGGCTGAGGGGCTTGGTTTAGTGATGAACTTGGTAGTGTTAGGCTAGCAGTTGGACTCACTGATCTTGGATGTGTTTTCCAACCTTAGTGACTCTATGATCCTGTAAAAATGCACTATCCCAGGTAGGTGGTGGAAGAGAAGCAAAGAGATTGATGAGGTGAAAAAGTGTTAACTGTGCTCATTGCATTCACAGCAGCCTCACAGGAAACAAAAGGCACCACTCAAAAACCAATGCAGGCCAGTGCCAAGCTATGCAGTGGGCAAATACAACAAAGCAGCCAAGAACCTGAGGCCACTCTGCACCAGTGAGCAGATCTATACCTATTCATCAAATTGCCACACATAGCAGTGGCCAGTGGGAAAGATCAGCTTTTAAGAAGACAGATGACATGAGGTAGTTCCCAGCTTGAGACAGTAGATGGGATGCAAGATGCGAGGTATAGGATAGTAACAGCCAGCATACCTTGACAGCAGGACCAAGCAGAAAGTGACAGGAAGACTTCCATCTGGTGAATGAATGTCACAAACTGAGGAACAATTTGAGGGGTCAGGAGGTTCACAGAATCACAGAATGTCAGGGGCTCGAAGGGACCTTGAAAGCTCATCCAGTCCAACCCCCCTGCCAGAGCAGGATCACCTAAAGCAGATCACACAGGAACACATCCAGATGGGTTTTGAATATCTCTAGAGAGGGAGACTCCACAGCCTCCCTGGGCAGCCTTGTTCCAGGGTTCTGTCACCCTCACAGGGAAAAAATTCCTCCTCATGTTTAAATGAAACTTCCTTTCCACCCATTGCCCCTTGTGCTGTCATTGGGCATCACCCAGCAGAGCCTGGCTCCAGCCTCCTGGCACTTACCTTTACCTATTTATAACCATTGCTGAGGTCATCTCTCAGTCTCCTCTCCAAGCAGCACAGCCCCAGCTCCTTCAGTCTCTCCTCATAAGAGATGTTCCATTCCCTTCAGCATCTTCGTGGCTCTTTGCTGGACTCTCCCCAGCAGTTCTATGTCCCTCTTGAACTGGGGCACCCAGAACTGGATGCGGTACTCCAGATGTGGCCTCACCAGTGCAGAACAGAGGGGCAGAAGAACCCTGTTCCATGTGAACAAGAGGAAGAAAATCTTTGGTGTGAGGCTGCTGGAGCCTTGGAGCAGGCTGCCCAGAGAGGCTGTGGTCTCTCCTTCTCTGGAGAGATTCCAAACCCACTTGCATGTTGTGATCCTGGGCAAGCTGCTGTGGGTGCCCCTGCTTTAGCTGGTGGGGTTGGATTGGATGATCTCCAGAGGTCCCTTCCAACCCTCACCATGCTGGGTGCCTGTGATTACTAAATGTTAGATCAGCACGTAGACAATTGACCTATTCTAATGCTGCTAACATAAAACTACAATTACTATTTATCAAAACCTGAATAACCCAGCTCCAAAATCCATGAGGTATTGAAGAGGGCAGTCCAGAATACTAAAGGCTGATGCACTTCCTCTGCCTCCCCAAAGAGCAAAGGATTGTAGGAGAGGATTTCAGACTCTTTCAACCCTACATTGCAATGACTTTTTCTTTTGAAAATGAAGTTCAGAATGTCTGTAGAGCCATTCAAGCACTAGAAGGTCACAGCTCCTCACTCCATAGGTGATCCAGCTTTTCAGAGAGAACACCAGCCTGTTGGGAAAGCCTCCAGCACAATAAAACAACAGGCAGATGAAAGTTAGGAGGATGACCAAAAGGTGAAGAGCAGAGCGGTTTGTAAATCCCCACCTGCTGGTGACAGGAAAAGCTGAAACAAACTCTAGCATTGTAATGATGAAATGATTCAGCTGGAACAGGGAGAAAGTGTTCCCAGCTGGCTGAATAAACAGACTTTGGAAAGCAGGACCCTGTCCTGTTCCATGGCTTCTGCTTCTGATTTACTGCACAAGCTTGGGCAAGTTACTCCGACCAAGAACTGCCAAACTAAGCAGTAGCTTTATGTTGTTACAGATATTGGCCACCCAGTTACCAAAAGCTGCAGAGCCTCTGCTCTCCTTAATACTGATCCTATGAAAATCAGCTACAAGTAAGCAGCTCAAAGATGAGATCTCTGAGGTGCTATTGCTGCCCTTAGCTTCTTCCTTCTCTGTGTTTCATTTCTTTTCTGAAAATATTGCTGCTCTTTATGATATACTTGGAGATCCTTGAGAATGAACCTTGGGAAGTCTGAGACTCTTGTAAAGTTGCAACAGAAAAGGGTTATTTGCATATTACTTGGGTTTTTTCCCACAGGACAAACATTCCAACATCAAGGCTGAAGGAATCTGTTAGGAATATGATCACTTTGTGCTGACATTTCACAGAATAGCAGCATGGTGAGGGTTGGAAGGGACCTCTGGAGATCATCCAGTCTAACTCCACGTTCTAAGGCAGGGCACTCAGAGCAGCTTGCCAAGGATCACAATGTCTAGGTGGGTTTGGAATCTCTTCAGGGAACGAGACTCCACAACCATTCTGGTCAGCCTACTCCAGGCCTTCAGCACCCTCACACCAACAAAGTTTCTCCTGTTCGGGTGTCCTGGGCTTCCAGTTTGTGCCCATTGCCCCTTGTCCTGTCATGGGCACCAGTGATGAGCATCTGGCCCCATCCTCTTGCCCTCAACCCTTTAGCTCTTGCTGAGCATTGAGAGGATGCTTTCTCAGTCTGCTCTTCTGCAGGTTCTCAGCCTTTCCTCATCAGAGAGCTGCTCTAGGCCCCTCAGCATCTTGGCAGCCTTTGCTGGACTCTTTCCAGTAGTTCCCTGTCTCACTTGAACTGGGGAGCCCAGAACTAGACCCAGTACTCCAGATGTGGCCTCACGAGGGCAGAGCAGAGGGGAAGGAGAACCTCATTTGACCTGCTGGCCAGACTTTTAGTGCACCCCAGGACACCACTGGCCTTCTTGGCCCCACAAGCAGACTTTTGAACAGTTGTGCTGGGAAGCTAGAGCACTGCTGCTCCGAGGAATGGTCTGTGAACCCCATGGGAGCAGCAGTGCACACATTAGCATGAGTACCACCTTCAAATTTCTCCTGCTGAGGCCAAAGTTATTCTCTCAGTACAGCAGTAAATCAGTTCACCTGCTCTTTTTATTCACTCTGGTTAGTAGGTCACATACACTTAAGGATGGATTGTGCCCTCTAGGCATGTGCTTGCCTTGGATAGTGTAGGCGTTGTGCTGGCAGAGGAGAGTCCCAGAAGGCTTCTTTTTTTTCTCTCTGCCTTTTTCTCCCTGCTCTTTTTACATCCTTCCTCTATGCCACCCCTTTTTCAGTGTCTACAATTTCAAGAAATGCTAAGAAAATGGCCTTCATAGATTTCATGTTGTTTTATTCAGGCTTTCATATGAAAAAATCCAAATTCCATCTTTATTGTATTTATGTGAGAAAATGTCTATCCAGTGATTCACAACTAAAATGTCAGGCGATGAGGTCATACTTTGAGTACCGGGTTCAGTTTTGGGCCACTCACTCCAAGAAGGACATTGAGGTACTGGAGCAGGCCCAGAGAAGAGCAAAAATGCTGGGGAAGGGTCTGGAGAACAGAACTGGGGAGGAGCAGCTCAGGGAGCTGGGCATGTTTAGCCTGTAGAAGAGGCAGCTGAGGGGAGACCTCATTGCTCTCTACAACTCCCTGACAGGGGAGGCTGTAGCAAGGTAGGGGCTGGTCTATTCTCTCCAGTGACAGAACAAGAAGAAACAGTCTCAAGTTGTGCAGGGGTGGTTCAGGTTGTACGTGAGGAACTTTTTTAGCCAAAAAGGTTGTAAAGGCCTGGAACAGGCCACGCAGGGCAGTGGCGGAGTCCCCATCCCTGGAGGCATTTGAGAGCCACATAGATGTGGTGCATGTGGGACATAATTTAGTAGTGACCTGGCAGTGCTGGATTAATGGTTGGACTCTATCTTAAAGGCCCTTTCCAGCCTAAGATATTCTATGATAAAACTCTGTGGAGTTGTCACAGTTTATCATGTGGGCAGCTTTCCTTTCCTTTGACTCTTCTCCTTGCACAGCCCCTGAGACAGAGCTTAGTTGATTTCAGAGCAGCAAAGCTGTGAAATACAAAACAATGAAAAAAAAAAATCTATCCTGGAGAAATCCTAATTCCACATTGTTCATTATGGCAAGGTAGAAAGGAAGCCTCCAGGGCTTTTCTCATGCCAAGACTTGCATGGCACTTGTTAATAAAAAAAAACAAAACAGGGGGTGGTGGGGGTGGGAGGTGTTTGAATTCACTATGTGCCCTTATTGGCTCCCACCCATTGCTCCCATTAGCACTGCTGTAAACTACATGGCTGTACAAATGGGACAGTACCCCCTTGTCAGCTTAAAAGTGTCTGCAGGAAAGGAGTTGCAAAATAATAGTGTCTGTGCAATGTATTGATGAGCTGGACCAGGGGATTGAGTACATCATCAGCAAGTTTGCAGCTGACAAGATAGGAGCAGCTTTTGATCTGTTGGAAGGTAGGAGAGCCCTGCAGAGGGACCTGGACAGGCTGGATGGGTGGGCAGAGGCCAATGGGGTGAGATTTAACAAAGCTAAGTGCCGGGTTCTACACTTTGGCCGCAACAACCCCAAGCAGCACTACAGGCTGGGGACAGAGTGGCTGGAGAGCAGGCAGGCAGAGAGAGACCTGGGGGTGCTGGCTGATAGCAGCTGAACATTAGCCAGCAGTGTGCCCAGGTGCCCAGGAGAGCCAATGGCATCCTGGCCTGGATCAGGAGCAGTGTGGCCAGCAGGAGCAGCGAGGTTCTACTGCCCCTGTGCTCAGCACTGCTCAGGCCACACCTTGAGTGCTGTGTCCAGTTCTGGGCCCCTCAATTCAAGAGAGATGTTGAGGTGCTTGAATGTGTCCAGAGAAGGGCACCAAGGCTGGTGAGGGGCCTGGAGCACAGCTCTGTAAGGAGAGGCTGAGGGAGCTGGGGGTGTGCAGCCTGCAGAAAAGGAGGCTCAGAGCAGACCTCATTGCTGTCTACAGCTACCTGCAAGGAGGCTGTAGCCAGGTGGTGTTGGGCTCTTCTCTCAGGCAACCAGCAACAGAATGAGGGAACACAGCCTGAAGCTGTGCCAGGGCAGATGCAGGCTGGATGTTAGGAGAAAGTTCTTGCCAGAGGGAGTGATTGGCATTGGAATGGGCTGCCCAGGGAGGTGGTGGAGTCGCTGTCCCTGCAGGTGTTGAAGCACTGGATGGGGCACTTAGTGCCATGGTCTGGTTGATTGGGCAGGGCTGGGTGATACGTTGGACTTGATGAGCTTGGAGGTCTCTTCTAACCTGGTTGATTCTATGATTCTATGAAAGTATCTTTCTCGTCTTTTTTTTCTCCCCCAAGGCTTCAGAAGATGTTTTTAAATACCCTAACTCAGCAGCAGTTTTGTGTTTGGGTTTTTTTTTTCCCCCTCCCACTGATGGGAATTGTCAAACCCCGAGTTATTTCATTAGCTAATATCAGTGGTGTTTAAAATGTTCAGCCTCAAACTGCATTTCCCGGGGTGCCTGCTAAATACCAGTGCCCCAAGGAAAGGTTTACAGCATCGATTCACTGCAGCCATTTGTAGAACTGACAAAAAGCCACAGGAAAAGGTTTGTTCTGACTTTTAGATGTGAGTATTGTGCATCATTTTTATCAGGTGCAGGCCGGCGCTGATGTGCTTTGCTATTGGAGGTCAGAACAACTTCACCTCAGCAAATAAATCACAAAGACTGACAGCAGCAGTCCCACAACTTGGAAGGGATGGGATTAGAGAAGCCACAGAATCATGGAATGTCTGGGTTGCAAGGGACAGAACAGTATCCTGACACTTGTGGTTTTCAACTCCTCATGATTCTTGTTGGTTTACAATCAAAGTTGTTGCTGCTTGCCTCCTTGGAGATAGTCAGCTTGATTTCAGACCAGTGATTATAGAATCATAGAGTAAGCTGTGTAGATGTGGTGTTGAGGGACGTGGTTTAGCAGCAGACTTAGTAGTGTTGGGTTAATGACTGGACTTGGTGATCTTTAGTCTTTCAGTCTAACCAATTCTGTGATTGGCAGCAGCCATTTTCTGTTCTCAGTTGTACCTCCTTTAAGTGTCAGTGTAATATATAGCATGGATGTAGGCTAAGAGGGGGGCTGGAAGGACAGACAAGCTCACCTCTTCAGCTACTGTACAGCAGCATCAGTACCACTGACCTCATGGATCACATTGTTTGAAATGAAATCTTACTAATCTTTACCAGCCCTGGAGGTGTTCAAAAAACATGTGGGCATGACACTTTGGACATGGCTAATAGCCTTGGGGATGTTAGATTGAAGATTGGACTTGATGTCTGGAGCACAGACAGGCTGAAAGAATTAGGGCTGTTCAGCCTGGAGAAGAGGAGGCTCCAGGGAGACCTCATAACTACATTTCAGTATCTGAAGAGGACCTACAGGAAGGCTGGGGAGGGGCTGTTTAGAAGGGCCTGTGGCAATAGGACAAGAGGCAATGGTTTGAAACTGGAGTAGGATAGATTTAGGTTGGATGGCAGGAGGAAGTTCTGCACAATGAGAGTGGTGAAACATTAGAACAGGTTACCCAGGGATGTGGCTGAAGCTCCATATATTCAAGATCAGACTTGATGTGGCACTGGGCAGTCAGATCTAGCTGGAGGTGTCCCTGCTGAGTGCAGGGGCGGTTGGATAAGATGACCTTTGAGGGTTCCTTCCAACCCACTGCAATTTGTGGTTCTGGATCTTAAAGGTCTCCTCTGACTGAAACAGTTCTGTGATTCCATGATTCTGTGATTCTTGTGCCTTTCCACTAAAGAAATGCCCCTGCCCAACGAACCTTCAGGTTTCCAGTAACGTTGCTAGCACACTGACACTCTCCTCTTTCTTCATTATTGAATCCTAATGGTGGTTACCTCCAGTTCCTTGGAGCACTTAAACAGCAAATTTAAGCCCCCTTTGATCGTGAATTGGTTAATCCTGTGAAAACACACTACAAAAGACTGGAGCAGAGCTTTCTTGGCTGAGATAATGCCAAAGCCATAAACCAGTATCTCAGTGCTGAAAGCTGTCAACAGCTACATGAGTGGCTTGGGATTACATCTTAAGGACCATTTGTATGCATTATTCTGCATAGCTGCACATCTGGTGACAGCAGAGAACACGGTGCACAAACAGGCACTGCCAGGATGACAGACAGTAAATCCAGGTAATCCCTGGCCTTTGCTCTCCTGAAGCTGTGGAAGTTCCCTCTAACAACCAGACTGCATCTGCACACAACACCCCAAACACCGACAAAGCCTTTCATGGCAGACAAGGAGTTAAACACCACCGACAGGGACATAGAACTGTTGGATCAAGTCCAAGGATGATCCAAGGGTTGGAGCACCTCTGCTGTGAAGACAGACCGAGGGAGCTGGGGTTGTTCAGCCTGAAAAACAAAAGACTGCAGGGTGACCTTAGAGTTGCCTTCCAATACCGGAAGGAATCCTACAGGAAGGCTGCAGAGGGTCTTCTCATAAGGGTGTCTAGAGACAGGACAAGAGGGAATGCTTTGACGCTGAGGGAGAGCAGAGTTAGACTGGAGCATAAGAAGTTCTTCAGTATAAGGGTGGTGAGACCCTTGGACAGGTTGCCCAGAGAGGCTGTGGATGCCCCTGTCGATGGAGGTGTTCAAGGCCAGGTTGGATGAGGCTTTGAGCAACCAGGTCTGTTTGAGAAGTGTCCCTGCCCATGGCAGGGAGGTTGGAGTAGATGATCTCTGAGGTCCCTTCCAACCTAGCCCATTCTATGATCTATGACAAATTGACTTTACTACTTTGGGGAGGAGTGAGTAAAGGCTGTGGGACAGAGCAGCACCTGTGGGCTCTCTCACTTCCCTTCAACTCCTCTTATCTGCGAGACTTTAGCTTTTTCTGTCCCTAGTCACCGTGCAGACCATGGTTCCCTCAACTGTACAATGCATCTTGATAGCCACCTTTGGGAAACCGGGGGGGGAAGTACCCCCTTCAGCTTGCCAAAGCCACAGTGTGATTGGCAGCATGGGACAGAGACCAAAGCAAGAAATAATCACTGGAAAATGATTGCAGTAAAATGATTTTTATGCCGTGCTATCAATTTCCACTAGTAGCAAAAGAAGTTTCTCTCCATACTGTGCACCTCATGAGTTCCCATTGCTGACAAAGGGATTTTTTGGTTGTGTTGGGCTTTTTGTTGTTTTGTTTTGTTTTTTGTTGTTGTTGGTTTTTTTTTTACTGTAGAAATACAGAAGCACCAATTTCTAGGGAACTTGGATTGCTCTGGAACTAAAATATTCTGCTGACAATGCATAAAGGCATTTCTTGGGGAGTCCTGTACTGCAGAAATCAGAGAGCAAGGTGAAGACATAGAGAAGGAACTTTTAACCAAGTTGCATTGAGGTGTTTCATTGCTTGCTTTTTTTTTTTTTTTTTTTTAAATCCCCACAAAGCAACCTCTAATTTGGGATACTGGAAATTAAAGTGGTACTGTAGATTTTCAGAAGCAGCAATCTGCTCTTGGGTCTGACACAGCTTTAGCTCAGGACAGAGGTGCAAGCAGCATTATGGTGGAGAGTCTGATGTTTGAGCTGTAGGTGGTGGTGTTGCTGTGTGGGAGTTTAAGTGCAGTGAGGATGGACTCCTTAAAAGGACATAAACAGAGGCAAATTAGGGTGGTAAATCAATCAGTTACCTTCTGTTGCCTATCAGTAGTCAGCTTTCCTTCATCAGCTGCTCACACAATGTCTTCTAGAAATGTTAATCAGTGTGGAAGTCTTACATGTCAACATGATCTAGGAACAGACGTAGAAGAGCAACGCAAACCTTGGTGGACAGATGCCAGTCAGATAATGGCAGAGGTTGTCTCTATCAGTGCAGTGTACAGAGACCATTCCTCATCATTTCTTTGCTTTTTTAGATGTAAACTCATTCTTCAGTTATGTGGTGTCTTAGGTTTCAGAGTGCATTTCATGGTTGCCTTGGTTTTGGTTTCACTCAACACGTTTGTGATTCGTCTTGCAGGCAGAGCCTAATCTAACACCCAGTGGAGATAATCGACTTCAGAGAGGTTTGCAGGCACAGGAACCCCACTGGATTGCTCTTTGTATACAAATTGAGCAATTAAACCTCACATCTCTATGAACTGATGCAGCTACTCTGCCCAGCTGCAGGATTTTTTATTTACCTCATGGATTAGAACTCGCCTGTAAAAGCATCCCTCTCGGTTCAGTTGGCCAGTGGCATGAGGCTAAGTGCTGAGTCCTGCATTTCACAGAATCACAGAAACACCCAGGCTGGCAAAGCCCCTCAGGAGCACCAAGTCCAACCTAGAACCCTACTCTACAAGATTCACCTTAAACCATATCCCTAAGCACCACGTCCAAAGAACCCTTAAACACATCCAGGGTTGGTGACTCCACCACCTCCCTGGGCAGCTCATTCCAGTCCCTGACCACTCTCCATGAAAAACTTCTTCCTAATGTCCAATCTAAACCTCCCCAGTTTCAGCTTGATGCCATTCCCCCTTCTTCTGTCTCCAGTTACCTGTGAGAAGAGACCAGCAGCAGCCTCTCCACAATGCCCCTTTCAGGTAGCTGTAGACAGCAGTGAGGTCTGCCCTCAGCCTTCTCTTTTTCACACTAACCATCCCCAGCTCCCTCAGTCGCTCCTCATCAGATTTATTCTCCAGGCCCTTCCCCAGCTTTGTTGCTCTCCTCTGCACTGGCTCCAGCACCTTCACATCTCTCACACGTTGTGGTGCCCAAAATGGAACACAGTACTCGAGGTGTGGCCTCACCAAAGCCAGTTTGGGTCAAAGCAACCCCATGAAAGCTCCTGGCTGGAAAGCTGCCCAGTAGAGAAAGACCTGGGATGTCTTCAACTAAAGCAGTGTGCTCAGGGCCCCAAACAACCTGATCTGCAATGGGTCTAGGGATGGGACATCTACCACCTCTCTGGGCAACCTAGGCCAGGCTCTCACCACCTTCACTGTTAAAAAATTCCATCTTCTCTCTCCTAGTTCAAACCATTATCCCTTGTCCTGACACAACAGACCCTGCTAAAAAGTCTGTCCCCAGGTTTTTTTTAACATTTAAGCACTTGAAACGCCACCAGAAGGTCTCCCTGGAGCCTTCTCTTCTCCAGGCTGAACAAGCCCAACTCTCTCAGCCTGGCTGAGGACTTCCAGCTCTGCCAGCATTGCTGTGGCCTCCTCTGGACCTGCTCCAACAGGTCCCTGCTGTGCTGAGGACTCCAGAGCTGGCCCCAGCACTGCAGGGGGAGTCTAAGCAGAGCACAGCAGAGGGGCAGAATCCCCTCCCTGCCTCTGCTGCTGGGCATCAGCCCAGGATGTGACTGGCCTTCATCTTCATTGTGCTTTGTTTTAAAGGCACCATAAGAAGCAACAGACTGAGAAGGACATAGATAGAAAAAAAAAATATCAGAGGATGAGAAAGTGCTCAGGATCCAGAGTCACAGGCACCTATTCAGTCACGCATTTAAGTACAAGCTTAGAATTAAGTGGCTGGAGTGCTTACGTAGAGCAATTTCCAGACAAGGACACTATTTAGATGTCACTCTTGGGATATTCCATTCAGACATAGTGCTTAACCCAGGCTTTTCCTCCTTCAGTATGCTCAAACAAAGCCTGCACTGCTCCCATTCTTCTGGGAATCCAGAGAAGACAAGACAAGGATATGGGTACAAGGAGTTGTCAGTCTCTTAGGCTGTTGGTTTGGTGGGTTTTTCCCCTGGTGACAGAGCTTTCTGCATCCTCCTGGCAGACTCTACTCAGCTTAATCATCATTTAAACTGCCAGTTCATTGCTCTCATGAGCCTCCATGCCTGCTAACACTTTTAAAGTTGCTTTTCCTTCATCAGACAAAGACATTCAGCCCCCCCCCCCC
>VWYK01002948.1:0-58176 GCA_013399775.1 Semnornis frantzii | reverse complement strand
CAAATGCTCCAACCCTCGCATCACTGAGGTGAGAGCTCCTCCTCCTCTCCCCTTTCCTTTTCCTTTCCTCCTTCCCTCCCTCTCGTCCTCCTTCCCTCCTTCCTTCCCTCCCTCTCGTCCTCCTTCCCTCCCTCCCTCTCGTCCTCCTTCCCTCCCTCCCTCTCGTCCTCCTTCCCTCCCTCCCTCCTTTTCCTTTCCTCCCTCCTGAGTGGGTTTGTGTCTGCCACTGCATCCTCGACTCCCTCCCCACTGTCCACTCAGCTAAGGAACAGGGAATGAAGCCCTTCCACTGCTCTCTGTGTGTGGCTCTTGTGGCCCCTGCCCAGGCTGTGTAGTCCACTTCGTCTCTCACCAATGCTCGGGTGACCACTATGGACTGTTGCAAGAAAGCTAATTAAGCCAGGGAGCTAATTAGTCTCTAGTTGATGCTTCTGGTGTTTCTGTCCAGACCACTGAGGGATGCAAAATGTCTCCCAGGAGCACTTTTTTCAGCAGTGAAACTGCACTCGGTCTGTTAACATTGCTATTAGGAGTGATACTCTTATCAGATGGGAATGAAAGAAGATTTGGATTTCTCACTTAATTAACTCCCCCAAAACCAAGCCAAAACCTCCTCTGCCCTGAGCATGTGTCTGTGCTGCAGCAGGTGAAGGGCATGGGTGTGACAATGTGTTGGATTGAAGCAGCCTGTTGCTCTGATGCTCATGACAGAGCAGGAATAAGGACCCTAGTACCATGTAGAAAGCTTCCTCTTAACTCTGATTAGTTTCCAGACTTGCTTAATTCAACCACCTCATACTCAGAAGCCTCCCTGGGAGGTATCAGCCTCTGGTTTATGGAGGAGGAAAGGAAACTGTAGATGCTGCATCAGGGCTGGGCTGACTGCAGGACATTGCTGAGGAAAGTCCATCCATCCTGGCTGAGCCTTCGATGCTTCTTTCTTAGACCTTCTTCCCAGCCACATTACACCTTGGATAAGCAAATAATTCTCTTGTCCAGCGTCTTGTAAACTACAGCCTGGAGGCTGCTGAGGAGCAGGGGTAGTGGTGCCAACTGCAGAGATGTGAAAGCCTAAAGCAATGTTGAGAGCCTGTCCTTTCCTTGTCTGGGTTCTTGTGTGTGTGTTTGGCAAGCCATAAGTTATCTTTACAGAGAGATAAAATGAGCCTTAAAGGCTTGCCTGGGTATTCACCTTCTCCTGCCAGCAATCAGAGCCAATCGTCTCTTATCTGAGGGCTCCTCTGCTTGTACAAACTTATGCTGCAAGATGCAAGAAGCAAAACAGCCTCTGCCTGAGATTTTCTCCACCACAGGCCATTCAGACAGCTGTAATGTGGAAAAACTTCTGGATTTATTCATTTATCCCTCCTTGAGCTAATCAGAGAAAGGGGGGAAAAAACCTCTGCTCCAGCCACCACGTGACTTCCATCTGCACACTGCCAGGCTGCCTCTCCTGGCTGGCTGCAGGATCAGTGCTGCCAATGAGTGTTTTATCACTGTCCAGCTTGAAAGCAACCCTCCTGGGCTCTGGCCAAGATGAAGATCTCTTGTCTCCATATTCAGGTCTGTGTCTCAGCCTTCAAAGCAGGAAGCAGAGGCTGCCTTGCCAGGGGATGGTTGGAGTCTCAGGGGTTCACCCTGGGTAGATGTAGAGATGATATTAGGAAGAAATTCTTGGCAGTGAGGGTGGTGAGACACTGGAACAGGCTGCCCAGGGAGGTTATGGATGCCCCCTCCCTGGAGGTAGTCCAAGGCCCGGCTGGATGAGGCCTTCAGCAACCTGGGCTGGTGGGAGGTGTCCCTGCCCAGTGATTTGGATATAGATGATCTTTAAGGTCCCATCCAACCCAAACTGTTCCAAGTTCTATCACAGAATCAAGGGGAGGTGTCCATGCTTGTGCTGGCAGGTTGGGTTATTGCACAGGGAAGGTCAAAGATAGAAAATCCAGATTTCAGAGGAATGTGTTAGCCCATGGGCTGTGCTGACTGCCCAACAGCTCCCTGGGGAAGAGATTGGAGAGAGGTGGGTGCTGGTCTCTTCTCACAGGTGACAGCTGTGAGGCAAGGGGAAATGGCATCCAATTAGGCCAAGGAAGGCTTAGGTTGGACATGAGGAAAATCCTCTGTATCAAAAGGGTTCTCAGAGATTGTGTTTGAATAGTCACAGAGCTGTTTTGGTTGGAGAAGACCTCTGAGACCATCGACCCCAGCCCTTAGACCAGCTCCATCATGGCCACTAAAACAGCTCTCCAGCTGCCATGGCCACATAGTTCTTGAGCACCTCCAGGGATGGGGCTCACCTCCTCCCTGGGCAGCCTGTGCCAATGCCTGACCACTCTTGCAGGAAGAAATCATTCCTAATCTCCAACCTAACCCTCCCCTGGCACAATCTCAAGCCATTCCTCTTGTCCTATAACATGATGCTAGGCAATGCCCCAATCTCCTTTCAGGGAGTTGTAGAGTGAGAAGGTCTTCTCTCAGCCTTCTCCAGACTAAACAACCTCATCTCCCTCAGCCACCCCAAGGCCTGACCACAGTCACAAAAACAAATGAGCAGCAGGCGATGTTTCTTGTGGCTGGGAGCCCCAGCTCTCACTGACAGTGTCCCTTTAACAGCATAAAACTTCCCCACACTCTGTGGTCCTAGCAATAAATAAATAAGAATCATTCCTCTCCTGAACAAGCAGCACTCTGATCTCCTGTTCATTTATTTGCAGTCCTCATTAATATAACATCAGTGCAACAAACAGCTGAAGGGGGCTGCTGGGGGGGGGTGGGGGTGGTGCAGCGTCAGGCTGAATAATGGAGTTGCTCTGCTGAGATAACAATTAGGTTCTGAATGTGCTATCAGCTAAGGCAGAGACAAGGAGGGATCACGCAGGGATGACAATGCTTATGTGCTGCTTCCCTGCTGGGCTCATCAGCTGGGATGCAGCCAGCTTAGAACAGGGTAGAAAGAAAGGATGAAAAGCCAGCAGAACCCAAAGAGAATGCAGGTGGATGGCATCCTGAGGTAGAGGGCAGGGGTTGTGTCGTTTAGCATGGGATCACTGAATTGGTTTGGCTGGAAATGGCCTCTGAAATTGAGTCCATTTCAGTTGGGCTGCACAGGCCAGAGTGGGAATAGAATCCTAGAACTGTTTCATCTGGAAGAGCTCTCTAAGACTATCGAGTCCGACCATCAGCCCAACACCACCATGGCCACTAAACCAGGGCCCCAAGTGCCTCAAAGGTTTCTCAAACTCCTCCAGGGATGAGGACTCCACCACCTCCCTGGTCAGCCTCTTCCAATCCCTGACCACTCTTGTAGCCAGGGAATTTGTCCTGATCTCCAACCTAACTCTCTCCTAGTAGCATTTCAGGCTATTTCCTTTCGTTCTTTCACCTGAGACCAGAGAGAAGAGACTGACCCCCACCTCACTCCAACCTCCAAAAAGAAAGACAACATCCACAAAGTCGAGATCTAAAATGTCAAGTTCCAAACTGAAATGACCAAAAGAACCTGACCAGAAGAGCCTCCTCAGACCAGAAGCAGCTGAACAGCCTCTACTGCAGCCTGTCCACTGAAGCTGGGGAGCATTTCTTCCTCATCCTGTGTCAGAGCAGCCGTGTGGGCTGTCACTGCAGCCAGCCCTGCAGCCTGAGCAGCTCTGCAGCAGCACCAGACCAGGATTCAAAGCAGACAGAGCAGGCTGGCCACAGAAACTGCCCTGGGCTGGCTTTGCTGGCAGTGCCTTGGCTGCTTCCACAGCACGAGGAGGTGACCTGGGGATGCCACACGGAGGGGTCAGCAGCCCTGCATGCACCAGGACCTTCAAGTCTTCTCTCCTTTCTGGGATTTTGACTGAGTCTCTCCAGCTGTAATTAATCGACTGCATCTGTTCCAACCCTGGGGCTGCTTCATGGCACAGTTACTTCAAAACTGTTCAATTAGTGGCCACTAAAATCTAGGTCGAGTACAGCTCCATATTGGGGAT
Source organism: Semnornis frantzii (assembly GCA_013399775.1). Classification (NCBI taxonomy): domain Eukaryota; kingdom Metazoa; phylum Chordata; class Aves; order Piciformes; family Ramphastidae; genus Semnornis; species Semnornis frantzii. The sequence goes on along the minus strand of VWYK01002948.1, from coordinate 54,199 downwards.
TTTCCAGGTCAGGACATTTTCAAAATACAAAACGAGCCTGGCTTTGTTTAGTCAGGGCTGTTTGGGGCTCCCCACTGCTTGTGGTGAGGTCAGGAAATGGCAAACTGACTTTTTTGTTGAGCAGTGATGAGAGGCTGAGCCTGGCAGTGTTAAGTGCTCCAGGAAACGCATCTCAGCATCCTCTGGAGCTGCAAAGGACACTGTAACTGTCAGGTGTGGGGATCAGCCAGCTTCATAGGCAGGGACACCTCCCACTAGAACAGGTCACTCAAGGACTCATCCAGCCTGGCACTGAACACCTTCCTGGGCATCCTGTGCCAGTGTCTCACCACCCTCACATCCAGTTTCAGTCTCTCCTCTGCGAGTTCAAACCCATTCCTCTTCCTCCTACTGTTACCAGATCTTGTCAATAGTCACTCCCCAGCCCTCTTATAGCTCCCTTCAGACCCTCGAAGGCCACTCCAAGGTCTCCTGGAAGCCTTCTCCTCTGCAGGCTGCAGAGCCCCAACTCTCTCAGCCTGTCCTCAGAGCAGAGCTGCTGCAGCCCTCTGAGCATCTTGGTGGCCTCCTCTGGACTGGCTCCAACAGTTCCATGTCCTGCTTGTGCTGGGGGCTCCAGAACTGCACACAGGACTGCAAGTGGAGCCTGAGGAGAGCAGAGCAAAGGGGCAGAATCCCCTCCCTTGCCCTACTGCCCACACTGCAGCCCAGCACAGGGTTGGCTGAGTTGGTGCAATGCAGTACAGCTTGGGTTTGTAGTGTCTTCGTTGTGGGCAACGTGGTGATTGCAGCAGTTAAGTGATGGAAGAGAAGCTGTGTGGTCTGAGTTACAGAGAACAGCAGCACAGCAGGCACTGGGTAGGGGATAAATGAGAGACCTCCATCGTGTGTTCAAGGTGGGAGGGAGGGAGAAATGAGAGATTGGAGAGGATGGAGGTGGTGGTTTGATGTGTGTGGAGGCTCTGCAGGGTGTGTGGAGCTGCATGGACCTCAAGTTCAACAGAGCACCTGAGCAGGAGTGGAGGTGCAGAGCTAAACATGGAGAGACACAAGCAAAATACAACTGAAAATGGAGAGACACAAGCAAGGGACGACCGAAAATTGAGAGACACAAGCAAGGGACAACCGAAAATGGAGAGATACAAGCAAGGGACAACCGAAAATGGAGAGATACAAGCAAGGGACGACCGAAAATGGAGAGATACAAGCAAGGGACGACCGAAAATGGAGAGATACAAGCAAGGGATGACCGAAAATGGAGAGACACAAGCAAGGACGACCGAAAATGGAGAGATACAAGCAAGGGACGACCGAAAATGGAGAGATACAAGCAAGGGGCGACTGAAAATGGAGACCTAAAAAAAGGAGAGATAAGCACAGGAAAGAACTTCCATATGAGGATGGTGAGACACTGGCACAGGTTGCCCAGGGAGGCTGTGGATGTCCCCTCCCTGGAGGTGTTCAAGGCCAGGTTGGATGAGGCCTCGAGCAACCTGAGCTAGTTGTAAGGCATCCCTGCTTATGGCAGGGAGGGGTGGAGTAGATTATTTCTAATGTCCCTTCCAACCTGAGCCACTGAGAGTGAGCCTGTGAAGGTGGCTTCAGATGGGACTTGAAGTGCAGAGGACAATGTCTAACACAGCAGTGATGGGGATCAGGTTTGCATGGGCAGGAAGGGGCAGATGTGCCCCATGGCACTAGGACCTGCAGGGGCTGCTTTGGGAACCAATGCCCTGACCATGCCCACCCCTCTGCCACCCAATTTCCCACTTTTTTTCCCTTATTTAATTCTTTCAATTTTTTTTTTTTTTTTTCCTCTGGGAAGCACTCAGGCCCTGGTGCTGCAAGCTTTTGGGTCGTGTCCTGGTGGTGGGGTTGGAGTTTTGCCACCTTCCAAATCCCTTCAGGCTAAAGGGACAGCAAGATCCTGAGAAGGTGAAGGACAATGAGCTAGGCAGCCAGAAATGCTGAGAGGAAAAAAGGTTCTGAAGACCTCCACCCTCTTGCCAAAGACGAGGGTGGAACAAACAGGCATAAATAAGCTTCCTTCCATTAAATTAATGAAATTGCACTTTTATGGATTGTGTTTATTTATTAATAGCAGCTCTAGCGGAGAGGAGATTAGTAACTCATCCAAGAGACACAATAGCCCAATGGCAGAGTCAGAACAACTCTTGCAAGAGACTTGGGCCCAGGTTTGTGCCTCTCCATGGCTGCAATTCATACTCCTAATTGAAGAGGATATTGTCCATAGTGAAAGGCTGAGGGAGCAGAGACAGGCTATAAACAAGCAGCTTTCATGCCCACACCTCACATTTTCAGGGTTTTAAGTCATTTGAGGTGCCAGCTTCCTAATAAAATGTGACATTTATGCTCAAAAGAGCCAAGGCAGAAAATTGAGCTCTCCAAAGCACCAGGACACTTATGGAAGGTGGCTGAGCATCTTCTGGAAATACAGAATAGTCACTCTGGCCCTTCTGCAAGGCTTTCAGGGGGATGGCATCGCCTCTTGGCCAGCTCAAGGACCTTGGAGGATGGCACAGATGGATTTCAGCACCCTTGGGCTTTTCCCAGACACCCAGAGGAGCCAGGAGAAGGTGGCACTGGCCTGGGTTGGCAGCAGGACCAGGTAGAGGTTGTCAGGACTCAGCCTCTTTGGGCAGCCTGCAAAGCAAAAAGCTATTTCCAAGCCAGATGGGAACAGGAGCTGGAGAAGCAGAAGCGCTGTGGGGCCACCAACTCAGCTGTGCTGTGTTTTGTTTCCCTCTAGATCCTGACAGTGTCAGGCCCCCCAGAAGGAGGGACGAGGGTGACCATCCGTGGTGTGAACCTGGGCCTGGACTTCTCGGAGATCGCCCAGGGGGTGCAGATTGCTGGGGTGCAGTGCACACCCCTGCCTGAGCACTACGTCGTCGCGGAACAGTGAGTGGCCTCCTGGACCTCCCCAAACCCCCACCACAGGTCCCCAGGGCTGACCAACCTTACACAGCCTCTTCCCTGACCTCCAGCACATGCTCCTCCAGACCCTCGGCATCATCTCGCCTCCCTTTGCAGCCCTGCAGGAGGATAACCTCCCAGGGGGCTTTTTTTTCTCCTGGCTGCTGAGCCTGGGGAAGAGAAGGCTCCAGGAAGACCTTAGAGCAGCCTTCCAGTACCTGAAGTGGGCTACAGAAGAACTGGGGAGGGACTTTTTACAGATGCATGACTGATAGGATGAGGGCCAATGGCTTTGAGCTGGGAGAGGAGAGATTGGGACTGGTAAATGGATTAAATCCTTGACAGTGAGGGTGGTGAGACTCCAGAATAGGTTGCTCAGGGAGGTTGTGGATGCCCCCTCCCTGGAGGTGCTCAAAACCAAGTTGGATGAGGCCTGGGCTAGTGGGAGGTGTCCCTGCCCATGGCAGGGAGTTGGAACTGGATGGTCTGCTGGAGAGTCCAAGGGAGGTCTATGAGGATGCTGAGGGGACTGAGCACTGCCTGGTGAGAAGAGGTAGCGGGACCTGGGGCTACTTAGTCTGGAGAGGAGAAGGCTTAGAGGAGATTTAATCAATGTTTATAACTATCTCAGGGCTGGGGGTCAGGAGGGGGAGGGACAGGCTCTACTCACTGCTGCCTGGGATAGGACAAGGAGCAATGGATGGAAGCTGCAGCACAGGAGGTTCCAGCTCAACACAAGGGGCAACTTTTTGCCTGGAAGGGTCCCAGAGCCCTGGCGCAGGCTGCCCAGAGAGGCTGTGGAGTCTCCTTGTCTGGAGCCTTTCCAGGCCTGTCTGGATGTGTTCCTGTGTGCCCTGAGCTGCATTGTCTGGTCCTGCTCTGGCAGGGGGGCTTGGACTGGATGATCTCTTTGGGTCCCTTCCAGCCCCTGACATCCTGTGACCCTGTGATCTTTAAGGTGCCTTCCAACCCAAGCCATTCTACAAATCTCTGCTGCCTGAGCCAGGACCCCTCCCCATCCCTGCAGCAGGAGGAGATGAGATGTTTGGGTGCTCTGCAGCAGGGTGGAGCAGCCCTTCAAGCTCTCCCTGAGTGTTTTGTTGTTGGGTTTCGTTTATTTTGTTTTGTTTTTTTTTCCACGCGGTGGTTCCTGCTTTGCTAAGCAACTTTTCTGATGAGCTCCTTGCCGGTTGCTGCTGAGCCTCTCTGCCCCCTCTGCTCCCCATCACACTTGGCATTCAGGCGGCACAGAGCCATTTGTTAGGCGGGGAGACGGTGACAGCCGCTCCAGCTGCCTGGGAGCCGCTGGGGTCCTTCATCTGTTTCACTAAGGGAAATGTCAACCAAAAATTAGAAAATAGGCATCCAGCAGCAGAGGATGCTGAATAAACCTCCCCGAGTGACAGCAGCTCCTGTTGTTGTTTGGAGTGAGGGGCTCCAGTGGTGGTGGCTGTGTAGGATGGTGGAGAGGAGCAGCCATGGGTGACCCCTGGCCGAGAAGGTCAATGGCTCCCTGGGGTGTGCACAGAAGAGTGTGGCCAGCAGGTGGAGGGAGGTTCTGCTCCCCTTACACTCTGCTCTGGAATGTTGTGGCCAGTTCAGAGCTCCCCAGTTCGAGGCAGGGGATTACTAGAGAGAGTCCAGCAGAGGGTACAAAGATGCTGAGGGGCCTGGAGCAGCTCTGTGAGCAGGAAGGGCTGAGAGATCTTGGACTGTTTAGCTTGGAGAAGAGCAGCCCGAAGGGGGATCTGATCAATGCTCCATGAGTGATCCCAGTAGCATGGATCTGCCTCAGCCTGAGAAGCAGCTAAAAGCAGTTGTCCTTTGGTGGTGAGAGGTATTGGGGGATCCCAGTCTGACCTCCAGCACAGTGGAAGGAGGTGTCTCTGGCACATATTGGTGCTGGTTGGGTTTTTGCACACTCCATGACTTTGTTTTCCCACCTTGAAACTGCCTTGAGCATCCTGGGCTAGTGGGAGGTGTCCCTGCCCATGGCAGGGGGTTGGAACTGGATGATCTGTAAGATCCCTTTCAACCCAAACCATTCTGTGAATCTGTAAGACTAAAATGGGCTTCACCTCCCCCTCCCCAGAGTGAGGCTGGGTGTGAGGATCAGGGTAGCACAGTATCAATGATCTGTGTTGGTCTGATCTCCTCAGACCCCACCTGCAGTCCTGTGTGCAGTCCTGGAGTCCCCACACAAGAAGGACGTGGAACTGTTGGAGCCAGTCCAGAGAAGGGCACCAAGATGCTGAGAGGGCTGCAGCAGCTCTGCTGTGAGGACAGGCTGAGAGAATTTGGGCTCTGCAGCCTGGAGAGGAGAAGGCTTCCAGGAGACCTTGGAGTGGCCTTCGAGGGTCTGAAGGGGGCTACAGGAGGGCTGGGGAGGGATTATTGACAAGGATGAAGATGAATGGGTTTGAACTGGCAGAGGAGAGATTGAAACTGGATCTTAGGGTGCAGGGAGGGTGGTGAGACACTGGCACAGGTTGCCCAGGGAGGTTGGGGAGCGCAGAAGCACCCAACATGATCTTTGATCACTTTCATTACTTCTGTGCTCCCCAACCTCCCTGGAGGTGTTCATCACCAGGCTGGATGAGTCCTCGAGTGACCTGTTCTAGTGGGAGGTGTCCCTGCCTATGGCAGGAGGCTGGAACTGGCTGATCTTTGAGGTCCCTTCCAACCTAAACCATTCTGTGGTTCTATGAAGGGTGCTGTGGGCACACAGAGCATCTTTGGCTCCCATCATTCTCTCCCTGCTGGAGGTTTGGGCTGTTCTGCTGCTGAGCAGCATTTTGTTTTCTCCTTCTCTTTCAAATAAAGGACAGAAGATTATGAAATTATCCTCCTTTGATGGCATGAAACCCTGATTTTCTAATCATGACTCTAATTACAGCTCTTGAGCTTTCAAAGTTTGTTAACATCATTAAAACATTTACCCTGGGCAGATAACAGCAAGAGTTAGCATGAGAGCTGCCTTTCTAAGATGAATCCAGATAAAAGGACCCTCTTCAGGGTTCTGTAGGCAGACTGAATTCCAAGACTGTAATGACTCACCATATGCTCCAGCCATGCAATCTATCAGCCAGCAATTAGGTTAATGTTGGTGAAAGGACCACTTAGCCCAGCAATCAGCACCCTACAGCTCTGCAGAATGCATCATTTTCTAACAAGGCACCTGCTGGGAATTTGGCTTTTAGCAGGAATTGAGATCAGGTGTACCAGGGCTCCTGTGCCCCCATCCTGCTCCTGGCACTGGATGGCAGCTGCTGCTTTAGCGGGAAGCAGTTGGGTATTTGGTGTTCCCCTCACAGATCATGGAACCACAGAATGGTAGGAGTTGGAAGGGACCTCAGGAGATCGTTGAGTCCAACCCCCCTGCCAGAGCAGGTCACAGAAATGCACCCAGGTGAGTTTTGAAAGGCTCCAGAGAAGGAGACTCCACAACCTCCCTGGGCAGCCTGGTCCAGGGCTCCAGCACCCTCAAGAACTTCTTCCTAATGCTCTAAATTTGAACAGGTTGCTGGCAGGCCATGATCTGAGATGACTTAGGATGACACGATGAGGGTGGTAAAACGCTGGAACAGGTTACCCACAGATGCGCTGAAGGTCCCATCCGTGGAGACATTCAAGGGCAAACTTGATAGGGTCCTGAGCAGCCTGCTCTGGTTGGAGTGTCCCTGCTGGGTGCAGGAGAGTTGGACGAGATGACCTTTGAGGGTCCCTTCCAACACGATGCAGTCTGTGATTCTGTTGCCGTACTACAAGGCTGCCCTCCTCCAAGGTCATCTGTGACACAGGTCACTCACCAAAGGTCTGCCATTGTTAAAAGGTCTCTGCTTTGAGGAGCCATCTTGAGAGGTGTCCCGGGTCAAGGGGAGATCCCTGCCATGGAGCCATGCTGCTGTGGGGGTTAAGCTCACAGGAGGTCCACCCAGGTGTCATATTGATGGGGTGAAGGGGTTGAGTCATAGTCAGATTGCAATGTGATGGGGAAGGTAGGCAGGAGGCTGCTTGTACCCACACATTTCTTTGCTCCTTGATAAATGAGGCTTGGAAAAACCACTCACATGTTGCTCCCGTGGTGGGTGACCCAAGCTCAGGCATGGATGTCACTGGATCACTGTCTCTTGGCGGGTTTCCTAGAGGAATTCTTGGCTCAACTGCAGCTTAAGCTATGACATCCTTTGGAGCCCTTTGAGGGTCCCTGCTGAGCTGGTGATAGGGCTGAGTGAATCCTTCAGAGCAGCTTTCTTCAGCTTTGATTAACTGGGAAGACTGCAGCGTGAGCTCTTCCCTTAATGAACTCATCTGTTACTCTAAGGACTTTGCTCTCACTTTGCTGCTGGCTAATATATTGCCATTAGTGCTCTGCTCTGCTCTGGAGTTTACAGCACGTAATAATTATGTCTAGTTTTGATTTTTTAATTTTTTTCCCCCTTAAATTACTACAGAAGGTAAAAATAGACAGTAATTAACTTCCTCTAAAGAGGCAGATATCAAAGTGAAAGAGGTGGGGGGGAAGAATGAAGAAGAAAGGGGGGAAAAGAGAGGAGGAAAAAGAAAGAAGCTGCAGCAGGCACTGCTGGCACCTCCTGCCAAAGCCTCACTGCAGTCATTTCTGCTTCCAGGATTGTCTGTGAAATGGGGCAGGCACTTCCAGGGATCAGCTCTGGCCCAGTGCTCCTGTGCATCGGAGAGTGCAAGCCTGAGTTCACAGCTAAGTCCACACAGCAATACACGTTTGTGGTGAGTACCCTGAGAGGTGGGATCTGGGGAGGTGGGACAACCATGCTGTGCCAGTGCCTGTGTCAAGTGGGAAGGGGTCAACACCAGAAGGCAATCCCCAAACTGACAGCTTTGCTTCACAGAGTCGTGGAATTGCCTGATAAGAATATTGAGTGCAGCCAAAACCTGACATTAATCCTGCTGGAGTGCTCCCAGCACGAGGACATGGAACTGCTAGAGCAGGTCCAGGAGCGGTCATGAGGATGATCAGAGGGCTGGAGAAGTTCCCCTATGGGGACAGGCTGAAAGAGTTGGGGCTGTTCAGCCTGGAGAAGAGAAGGCTCCAGGGAGACCTTAGAGCAGCCTTCCAGTACCTGAGGGTGGCTACAGGAGAGCTGGGGAGGGACTTTTCACAAGGGCTGGGAGTGACAGGATGAGGAGAATGGCTCTGAGCTGGAAGAGGGGAGGTTGAGACTGGAAATGAGGAATAAATTCTTAACAGTGAGGGTGGTGAGACACTGGCACAGGTTGCCCAGGGAGGTGCTCAGCACCAAGCTGGTTAAGTCCTTGAGCAACCTGCTCTAGTGGGAGGTGTCCCTGCCCATAGCAGTACCCTGCAGGTACTGGAAGGCTGCTATGATCTCTTTGCTTTGTGTTAGATAAGAGCCAGGAGCCAGCCGAAGGTCGTTGTGGAGGTGAAGCCTGCAGTGGCAGCTTGCAGCATCCTGGGGAGCGTTATCAGCCCTTGCATTGTTGCTTCTGCTCTCTGCCGCTCACCTCGATTGTGTCGCTGCCTTTTCTCAGGCATCTCAAACTTCCAGCACATCATTTCCTTTTTTTAGCTGGCCTCTATTTTTCTCCTTAGCAGCACCACCAATTCCATTACAGCTGGGCTATGCTGTTCAAGTCAGTAGTAAAATTGATTGGTACCTTCCATCAGAGCTCTCTGTGACCCTGAGAGGATTCATGCCTTAGTGAGCTCATCTGGTGCCTGACACCACACTGGAGCGATGCTGTCACCTTAATTAGACCTGTTTTATCTGGGGAGGTGGAACCTTGGAGCTACTTTAGATCCCTAAATCTGTCATAATTATCACCAAATCAAGAGCTGAAGATGGAAAATCTTTACTCAGTGCTCAGGTCCTCCTGAGATGCTGGCCTCACCTCAGCCTTGGGAGGTTTTGTAGGGCTCTAGGATGGGCTTTCAGTTCTCCTGTCCTTTCCTTGTTTACAAGAGGGTTGGACTCAATGATCTTGGGGATATTCAAGCTGAGGCTCAACAGGGCTGTGGGCAACCTGATCTAGCTGAGGATGCCCCTGCTTACAGCAGACAGGGTTGGACTGGATGGCCTTGGGAGGTCCCTTCCAACCCAGACCACAGAATCACAGAAACATTCAGGTGGGGAAGAGGCCTCACGATCACCAATTCCAACAGATACTGTCCCTGCCTATGCCAGGGGGTTGGAACTAGATGACCTTTGAGGTCCCTTCCAACCTTACCATTCTATCATTCTATGATATTCCTATTCTACAAGATTCATCCAAAATCACATCCCCAAGCACCACATATAAATGACTTTTAAACACATCCAGGATTGGTGATTCCATCACCTCCCTGGGCAGCACATTCCAATGCCTGACCACTCTTGCTGGGAATATTTTCCCAATATTCAACCTAAAGCTACCCAGTCACAGCTTGATGCCATTGCCTCTTGTTCTATCACAGTTTACCTGTGAGAAGAGACCACCGCCAACCTCCCTGCAGTGTCCTTTCAGGTGGCTGTAGACAGCAGTGTAGTGATTCTATGATCTTCGAGGTCTTTTCCAACCGAAACAATTCCCTGCTTCCATGAAGCTGCTCCAGCAAATGCTGTGACACCCAGGAAACACATGTTGCACTGTGGAAAGAGTAGGAAAAACAGGACAAACACGTGGAGCTGCCAAGCAAGTTGGTCCCTGGGGATTGGAGCTGGGAGACCGCCAGGGCTTTGCAGACGAGAGTCACTGAGAGGGTAATGTGCAAGAGTGAGCAGAACACTTTGGTAATAAGCACTGATTGAAAACAAATGGAAAGGGACCTGCTTTCTGCAGGTGCTATTAAGGGGGGATAAATACATAGTGTGGAGCAAGGCAGGCTGAAGGCATTGCTGCAGTAACAGCAACAGTAGAACACTGGGGAGTATCTCCACAACTGATGTACTAATGTTGTAGAGACACGAGGCAATGTTACACACCCAAATGTTGGGTAGCTCCCTACAGCTCCCTGAAAGGAGGTTGGAGTGAGGCGTGAGTTGGGCTCTCCTCCCTAGTATCAGGTGATAGAACAAGAGGAAATGGCCTCAATTTGCACCAGGGGAGGTTTAGGTTGGGTATTAGGAACAATTTCTTTGCTGCAGGGATTGGCACAGGCTGCCCACGGAGATGGTGTCCCCATCCCTGGAGGGGTTCAAGAAACCTGTGGTCGTGGCACCTGGGGAGATTCTTTAATGGCCATGCTGGTGTTGGATTGATGGTTGGACTCAGTGGTCTTACAGGGCATTTCCTACCTTAATGTTTCTGTGATTCTAAGTTTGCCCGCCTAGGATGTCTCCCCATCAGCAACAGGAAATGTGCTCTGCCCCCACAGTGCTCATCCTGTTAAGCTGGACCTGATGGGATTTGCCCTTTGGAGTGATGAGTTTCTCCTTTTCTCTCCCCAGACTCCAGCAGTGAGTTTCCTGAATCCCAGCCGTGGTCCTGAGTCAGGGGGGACAATGGTGACCATCTCTGGGCACTACCTGGGATCTGGCAGCCATGTGTCTGTGCTCCTGGGGAACCAGACCTGTGAATTCCATGGGTAAGAGGCCCAGTGGGGCCAGATCCTGACAGGTTTCTCCTGGCTATCAGGGCTGCATCATCCTGTACCTGCCGTAGGTGAACCTGCAGCCATAGCAAAGCCTCACCTGGGAATCCCTGAAGGCTCCTGTTCCCTCTTCTGTCACACGGAGCCATTTTCTCTTAGTGTGACGAGGGGCAACAGGCACAAACTGAAACCCAGGAGGCTCCTTTTGAGCAGGAGAAACTTCTGTGGTCTGAGGGTACTGGAGCCCTGCACAGGACTGCCCAGAGGGGTTGTAAAGTCTCCTTCTCTGGAGAGCTTCCAAACCCCCTGCCCCCGGCCATGGTAATCCTGGCCAAGCTGCTGTGGGTGCCCTGCTTTAGCTCTGGATGATCTCCAGAGGTCCCTTCCAACCTCCACCATGCTGGGATGCTGTGATAATGCCACTGTGACTCTAAAACACTTACAGCAGCTCTCAGTAGCTGACCCCAGCCCAGATGATCTGAAGAAAGTGTTTCTCCTTGCACAGATCAGCAGCTTGCCTGCCCTTTACTGCAGCCACTGCTTGCAGGGACCTCAGCCTCCTAGAGATGGTCTGATTTGAGGGGTGGGCTCCTGCCTGGCAGAGCAAAGCAAGGATCTGCCTTCTGCAGAGCGACTTGCGCAGCCATCCATCTCCTCTGGGATCCCCACAGCAAATTTACTTTATACCTAGCAGAGTCAACAGGCAGTTGACATTTGCTGGGGTTTGTGGGTTTTATTGGGGCTTAGTTCAAAAAAGATGCATGTGGTGTACATCTGTGTGCATCATGCACATGCCTGTGCCCTGCACCCAGCGTGCCCAGATGCCCCAAAGCAGCTGGCAGAGGCGTGGGCACAGCCTGCGTGGGGACCTGAGTGAAGTTGTGTGATGTGCAAAGGGATTCTGCCTGTCAGATCCTTGCTCAGGATTCCCAGGAGAAACTTTCTGTGAGGGTAAAGATCCCTGGAGGTGAATTTCTCATCTAGTAGCTTGAGAGGTTTTCTGATACAGGAGCTGTGGGCGTGCAGATGTGGGAGCACATTGGGATCTTAGCAGCGCTGATTCTGCATCCATCCTGGAATGGTGCAGCACCACTGAGAAGAGCCCAGCCCCATTCTCCTGCCCCTTGCCCTTCAGCTCTTGTTGAGCATTGATCAGATCCCCTCTCAGGCTGCTCTTCTCCAGGCTCAAAAACCCCAGGGCTTTCAGCCTTTGCTCCTCACAGAGGTGCTTGAGGCCCCTCACCATCCTCACAGCCTTTGCTGGGCTCTCTCCAGCAATTCCCTCTCTCTCTTGAAATGGGGAGCCCAGAACCAGCCCCAATAATTCAGATGTGGCCTCATCAGGGCAGAGTAGAGTGAGAGAAGAACCTCTCTCCACCTGCTGACCACACTCTTCTTCCTGCACCCCAGAATGCTGTTGGCCTTCTTTGCACCTTGCTGGCTCACAGTGAGCTTTTTGTCCACCAAACCTGGACGTAAGGTCTCGTCCACTGTGTATCCAGGCAGGCTGCAGACACTGACCTGCAGACTGTGGAAGAGTCTTGAATTCTCTGTGTGTTCTAATCCCAGCAGGCGAGCACAAACCAAACAAAGCAGGCAGTGGTGCTGGAGCAGCCCCATGCTTCACGTGGCGTCATGCTGTGCACTTCGTTTGCCTTGGACTGTTGTGAGGCAACGAACTCTGCTTCTACTGGCGGCTGTGGGGGAGTCTGATTAGATGAAGCAGTTTTTAATGAGATTCCCTCTAATTACAGCTTTGCCCATTCTCCCCTCTCTGATCTGGAGGAGTGGGTAGATTCACCATGACGACATCATCATAGCACAGAAAGCTAATTAACTGCTCAGAGGGAGCTGGGAGCCTCTCTGCCAGCAGCCGTGCATCACTCTGCACCATGCACCAGAGCTAGGCAGGCATGGTGGAGGCTGCTGGGATGGCAGGGCAGGCAGCAGGCAGGGCAGCCAGCAAAGTGGGCAGCAGAGAAGGCAGCAGGCAGCTCCTCAGCTGCAAAAGCATCCACAGGAGCACACCAAGATTGAACAAAAAGGGTGGGAAAATGTGCCTGGTGCCCAAGGATGCCTTGATGGCTCCTGTGCTTGGGACACAACAACCCCATGCAGTACTTCAAGCTTGGGGCAGAGTGGCTGCAAGGTGCCTGGTGGGCAAGGACCTGGGGGTGCTGGTTGGCAACTGGCTGAATATGAGTCAGTGTGTGCTCAGGTGGCCAAGAAGTCCAGCAGCAGCCTAGCTTGGATCAGCAATAGTAGGGCCAGCAGGATCCCAGGGATCATGGGATAGGAGGCATAGGAGGTTCCATGTGAACCTGAGGAAGAATTTTTTCCCTGTGAGGGTGACAGAACCCTGGAACAGGCTGCCCAAGGTGGTTGTGGAGTGTCCTTCTGGAGATATTCAGGAACCATCTGGATGCATTCCAGTGTGGTCTGCTCTGGGTGATGCTGCCCTGGCAGGGGAGCTGGACCAGATGAGCTTTGGAGGTCCCTTCCAACCCCTGACGTTCTGTGACTCCATGATAGACTCTGCACTGGGCACTGGTGAGGCTGCACCTCAAATACCAGGTTCAGTTTTGGGGCTCTCACTCCAAGAAGAATATTTTGGTGCTCAAGTGTGTTCACAGAAGGGCAACAAAGCTGGTGAAGGGTCTGGAGAAGAGGTCTGGTGAGGAACAACTGAGAGACCTGGAGTTGTCCAGCCTGGAGGAAAGGAGGCTGAGGAGAGACCTCCTGGCTCTCTACAGCTCCCTGAAACGAATTGTCCAACATGCCCACTGCCCCTTGTCCTGTCACTGGGCACCACTGAAAAGAGTCCAGTTCCTCCTTCTTAATCACTCCCACATTTAGCTGTTGCTGAGCATTGCTCACATCCCCTCTGGGGCTGTTCTTCTCCAGGTTCAACAGCCCCAGGGGTCTCAGCCTTTCCTCCCCACAGAGAGTCTCCAGGCCCCTCAGAATCTTTACAGCCTCCACTGGACTCTCTCCAGCAGTTCCTTGACTCTCTGCAGGAGCCCTTCAGTCTGACACTTCTCATAGGAGCATCCTGCAGGCTCAGTGTAGAGCCGGGGTGGCCTTCAGAGCTCTGTCCCAGCAGCAGGAGCAGCACCACTCAGATCTCATCCTCTTCTCCACTCATCCACTCACCAGTGCCTTTGTAGTTTGACATCAACTCAGCACCCCATGCCTTAACCTTCTCCAGGGTCTGGTGGCAGCAGATGGTCTGTTGTGCCTAGGCAGCCAGCTCCAGGGCTGAGGTCACCCTGCTCTGCAGACAGACAAAGCCAGGAGGCAGTGGTGCTGGTGGCATCGCCCTTCCTGGCAGGGCCTTCCTGGGCTCCTTTGTGCTGCTCACAAGGGCCTGGGTATGCAGTGGGGAGGGGAGAGGAAGAGTTTGGCTTTGGAGTCAGTGTGAGCAGCCCAGTGAAGCAGCAGCCATCTGCTTCCCAACACCCAGCAGAAGGCAGCAGGGTCACAGAAGGATGTGGGAGGCAGCAGCTGGCACAAAGAGGAACCTCAGACAGCCTGCACTTCGCCTCTGGGTGGCAGGCAGAGTCACCCCTTGTGCCAATGGAGCCCTCCTGGCCATCCCAGGATCTGATCCCCTTTGCAGGAGTCAGGGTCTGAGGCTGAAGGGCAGCTCACCATTTCAGTAAGCAGTACCAGGACACCTGTGTCCCCAGCGTGTTCCCTGGGTGGCCAAAAAGGTCACCATCATCCTGGCAAGGGTCAGCAATGGTGTGACCAACAGGACCAGGAATCACCCCCCTGAGCTGGTCACAGTGAGGCCACGCCTCAAGAACTGAGTTCAGCGTTGGGCTCATGGAGGGGCTGGAGCTGTTGCAGAGAAGGGCAGCAAAGCTGGTGAGGGGCTGGAGAGCAGGGCTGAGGAGCACCAGCTGAGGGAGCTGGGAGTGTGCAGCCGGGAGAGGAGGAGGCTGAGGGGAGACCTTACTGCTGTGACTAACCTTAACTCTTCCCTCGCTTGTGTCCTGCCCAGGCGATCCATGAGCGAGATCATCTGCATGACAGCGCCGTCGGCCCACGGCCTGGGAGCTGTCCACGTCTCGGTCAGCCTCGACCGTGCTCATCTGGAGAGGACCCTGCAGTTCGAGTACATCGATGACCCCAAGGTGCAGCACATTGAACCCGAGTGGAGCATCGCCAGGTAACAAAGGCTCTGGGAGCAGGAGAGGAGGCAGCTTCAAGGCTGCTCTCCCACCACCTTTGCTGCCATCTCTTCAGTAGCTTGCAGGGTCACAGGATGTCAGGGGATGGAAGGGACCCAAATAGCTTGTCCAGTCTACCCCCTGCCAGAGCAGGACCAGACAATCCAGCTCAGGGGACACAGCAACATATCCAGACAGGCCTGGAAAGGCTCCAGAGAAGGAGACTCCACAGCCTCTCTGGGCAGCCTGTGCCAGTGCTCTGGGACCCTTCCAGGCAAGAAGTTGCCCCTTGTGTTGAGCTGGAACCTCCCATGCTGCAGCTTCCATCCATTGCTCCTTGTCCTATCCCAGGCAGCAGTGATCAGAGCCTGTCCCCCCCTCTTGACCCCCAGCCCTCAGATAGTTATAAATATTTATTAGACCCCCTCAGTCTTCTCATCTCCAGACTAAGCAGCCCCAGGTCCCTCTACCTTTCCTCACCAGGCAGTGCTCCAGTCCCCTCAGCATCCTCACAGCCCTCTGCTGGATCTTCTCCAGCTCACCTGAATCCAAAGAAATCCCTGCAGTTTAACATGGGGATCACTCCAGTCTCCTCCAGAGGCTCTAGCATCTGAATGCTGGTGGTACTTCAAGGAAGGACCATGTCCTGTAACAGCAGGCTCTGGGAGATGTTTGCTTTGAGTTCAGCTTCCAGATCATGTCTGGGTTTGGGTGGAATGGGTTCGATGGGCTAGTCTGGAGCTGGTCTGAAGGCTGCAGCTGGGCTCTGCAGTGGAGGTGCTGGAAAGTCTGGGCTGCACTGCTCCAGTTAACATACAAAAGAAGCAGCCAGAGGTGAAAAACTTTGCTTGGGGGCACCAGCTGTAGGAGAAGGGGGGTACTGTGTCCGCTCTGGTCCTGGTGGTACTTGGTGCTCCTCATCTGTCCCCTGCTCTACGGTATGAGGCCTTGAGCGACCTGTTCTAGTGGGCCTATGGTGGGGGGGTGGAACTGGCTGATCTTTGAGGCGCCTTCCAACCTCAACCATTCCACGGTTCTGTGACAGCTCATTGCATCTGCAGCCCAGCTGAATGTCAGTTCCCTCATTGCACTACAATTCATCAAGAAGCTTGCTGCAGAAATCATTAAACACTGTGACTAATTTATTGTTTTACATCTTTGGTCTCATTTCTCACCCCAGTGCCTTGCAGAGCTGGTGGGTGGGTGGGGAGAGGGTGCAGCTGAAAGGAGAAAACCAGCTCACTTGGGCCACTGCTCCCCTGGCCTCAGGGACTGGGGGGTTGTGCTGGAGTGTCTGCAGGGAGCACCCTCTGGAGCACAGTGAGCGCCTTCCTGGCGTGCAGCTCTCTGCCAGAGGCGTCAGTCAGTGTCTCTGGTTCCCCACAGTGGCAACACGCCTCTGACCGTCACCGGCTCCAACCTAGACGCCGTCCAGGAGCCAAGGATCCGTGTCAAGTACAACGGCAAGGAGTTTGTCAATGTAAGTAGTTGCCACCCCTCCCTGGGCAGCCTGCTCCAGTGCCTGCCCACTCCTGCAGGAAGAAATTGTTCCTGAGGTCCAACCTAACCTTCCCCTGATGCAGTTTCAGGCCATTTCCTCTTGTCCCATCACTTGATGCTAGGGAGAAGAGATCAACCCCCACCTGGCTCCAGCCCCCTGTCAGGGAGTTGTAGAGAGCAATTCCTCCTCCCTATCCCCCTGACATTCTCAAAGCAAGGAACTGGCCGCAGAATTTAGAGTTAATCTGGAATACCATCTCCTTCCCCTTCCTGTGTTTTTTCCAGTCCAAGGGTTAAGAATCTGAAATGAAACCTGAGGTAAACGGGGACTTAGCCACATTCTTGTATGTGCCAAGTAAGAATTGTCCCTCCAGGACCCACAGAAATTATCTGGACCAAATAAAACTGAAATATCTTGTTCCTATGCAGCCGTCTCTCTGGCTGGGTCTGTCTTATCTTGGAAAGGGCAAACCACTTAGCAGTCATTTCCTATTCCCTTTCTCCCTTCCCCTCTGAAGACCTTTTCTTCACTCTGAGCTCCTTGTAAGAAGGCACCGAATTTTGTAGCTAGCAGTTGCAGTTACAGATCTTCGAAAATAATTCTGAAGGCATGAAATTGAGTGAAATTAAAACTTCCACTTAGGGAGGGGGAGGCCAAACGGTCGGGTCCTTGCCGCTTTATAATGCAAGAGGCTCATAAATCAACCAGCTCCCTGCTTCCGCGGCTGGAGGAGCTGTGGGTGTCCTCAGCCCAGCAGGAGATGACCTTTGTGTTACCCCCAGCCCACCAGTGTCAGAAGATCATCCCTCTCCCTCCCTGGCATTTGGAAATTGTCTCTAATCTGCAATTTGTAACAGGGACCAGGTACTCCCTATGGGTCTATTTCAAAGGTAGCTTTGCCAAAGAGGATGCAACTGCGAAGACAAAAAAAAAAAAAAAAAAAAAAAAAAAATAAAAAGGCCACGGGGTCNNNNAAAAAAAAAAAAAGAAGTTAAAAGGGCTCAGTGGTCCAATGTGCAAGCCCCCAACCCCTTTAAAACTGCTCGTTGTGAAGCTCATTCTTCCCTCTTAGCACCAGTGCAGGAGGGGAAGCAAATCCCCACCCCCAGACTATGGCTGCAGTGCATCAAGCCTGGGTTGAACGTTGCCAACAAAGCTTCAAGCTCTGGATTTTTCAGGGAGCATTTAAGCAAGCAGAACATCATGGTCCAGGTCAGGATGAGTTTTTCCTCACTCTGTTCCAAATCATCACCATCCCCACAGGTCTGCAAGGTGGTGAACTCCACGGCTCTGGCCTGCCTGGCTCCCCCCCTTACCACTGAGTACCGCCCAGGGCTGGATACCATTGAGCGGCCGGATGAGTTTGGCTTTATCTTCAACAATGTGCAGTCCCTCCTGGTCTACAATGACACCAAGTTCATCTACTACCCCAACCCAACGTTTGAGCTCTTGAGCCCAACTGGGGTGCTGGAGCAGAAGCCTGGGTCACCTATCATCCTGAAGGTAAGGAGCCCCTTACCAGGTGGGAAGCAGACAAAGTCATCTTGGAAAGAGGAGTTTTATACCTCCTGTGGAGAATGCGGTTTGATAGACTGAGTTCCATTGATTGCAGCATGCTGGGGATGAGATGAAACCTGGGGAAATGTGCTGCATCTTTGTACAGTCTTCTTTCCCCTTGTCCCTAGGGCAGGAACCTGTGTCCACCTGCTGCTGGAGGAGCAAAGCTCAACTACACCATGTTGATCGGAGAAACTCCCTGTGCCGTCACTGTCTCTGAGACCCAGCTGCTGTGTGAGCCACCAAATCTCACTGGACAGCACAAAGTGATGGTGAGGGACCAAACCCTCCTGCCAGTACCCTTTCCTGTCCTCCTTCACATCCTTTCTTCACTTCCAACTCCCCGAGTTACTCAAGTGTTGAGTGTAGTTTCTTACTCAAGGGTCCGTAGATTGTGGATCCTCATGGTTGCTCCATTAGAAGCTTAAAACATTGCTGTGGATTAGTGTGTTGAAGCTTCTTCCCTCTCTGAGACTCACCACCTACTATCAGAGGCTTCTAGAAAGAGCACATCTCTCTGGCAGTGCCTTCAGCACCAGGTGCCAGTGTTTCTCTGGTGCTGCTTCCTCTTCCTTCAGTAGGTGAGGCAGTGTTCAGTGTGCTGTGTTCTCCTTCCCACAGGGATTTTCTCAGTCCTTGAACCAGACCTGAGCTACTCAGTGCATGGAAAGCTTTTGCCTTTTCCTGAAGCAGAAGCAGCCAGGGACATCTGAGTGCTGGGCCAGCTGAGTCACAGCTTCATCCAGGAGAACAGTTGATGTCTTGCTCTGGTTTGCTTTTGGCCGTTGCAGCTTCCTCTGATCCACTAAGCACCCAGCTGCTGAAGCACTTGAGTAGAGCCCAGCTGAGATTCTAATTGTGATTTCTTTCCCTTCAAGTTTAGCATCCCAAACCCATTCAGATGATCACAGTGTGGCACAACAGAAGCACAACCTGGCTGAGAGCTGCCTGCATCTGTGGCCAGGGCACATCCAAGAGAAGCTTGTCCTGTCACTAACCTCCAGTGTGTTTGCTCCATGGCTTTCACGTGGGGCTTCTTCTTCCCAACTCTGTTCCCTCCTTCCAGCTGCTCTGGCCTCTTGTCAGTGAAACGATCACTGGGTTGCTAATGTCCATGGCTTACAAAAGGGAGTTGAAAGCTTAGAAAATGAAAGTCAAATGGAGCCATCAGATAATAAGAACAAAGCCCTGATAGTGAAAGGCTGGCACATTCATCATGAGCTGAAGCCTCCCTGTGCTCACAGAAGCTGCACCCTCTGTTTGAAGGTGATCTGAGCTGCTGTAGTTTTGGCTGTAAGGGAGATGGTTCAGTGCTGCCTTAGAGCCATAGAATCACAGAATTGTTTTGATTGGAAAAGCCGTCTGGGATCATTCAGTCCAATCACCAGCCTAATACCACTATGGCCACTAAACCATGTCCCAGAGTGCCATGTGGTCACATTTCTTTTAGCACCTCCAGGAATGGTAAATCTACCACCTCCCTGGGTAGCCTGTTCCAATGCCTGACCACTCTAAAAAAAAAAATCTCCTGCACATGTCCAACCTAAACCTGCCCTGGCACAATTTCAGGCCATTTCCTCTCATTCTGTCACTTGAAACTAGAGAGAAGAGCCCAAACCCCACCTGCTCT
Source organism: Semnornis frantzii (assembly GCA_013399775.1). Classification (NCBI taxonomy): domain Eukaryota; kingdom Metazoa; phylum Chordata; class Aves; order Piciformes; family Ramphastidae; genus Semnornis; species Semnornis frantzii. The sequence goes on along the minus strand of VWYK01002948.1, from coordinate 34,829 downwards.
ATCCTCCTTTCAAGGAGTTGTAGAGAGCAATGAGGTCTCCCCTCAGCCTCCTCTTCTCCAGGCAGGGATCTGTACACCCTGTGGGGTGTGCAGGACAGGGCATGGGGACGTGCTGACAGCCTCACCTGAGCTTGCTGATTGCCTCCTACGCAGGTGCATGTCGGTGGCATCATCTTCTCGCCTGGTTCAGTGAACATTATCTCAGACAGCCTCCTGACCCTGCCAGCCATCATCAGCATCGCGGCCGGAGGCAGCCTGCTGCTCATCATCGTCATAATCGTCCTCATCGCCTACAAGCGCAAGTCCCGAGAGAACGACCTGACCCTCAAGAGGCTGCAGATGCAGATGGACAACCTGGAGTCTCGGGTGGCCTTGGAGTGCAAAGAAGGTCAGTACAGCCCAGGACTGGGTACTCTGTGTGTGCTTTCCCCACCAGAGCCACCCCAGGCACCCATCACACAGTCACAGAACCATGCAGGTTGGCACAGCCCCTCAGGAACACCAAGTCCAACCTAGAACCCTGCTCTGCAAGATTCACCTTAAACCACAGCCTCAAGCACCACATCCAAACCACCTTAAACACAGACAGGCTGGGGGACTCCAGCACCTCTCTGGGCAGCTCATGCCAGTCTCTGACCACTCTCTCCATGAAAAACCTTTTCTGAATGTCCAATCTAAACCTCCCCAGCCTCAGCTTGAGGCCATTCCCCCTTGCTCTGTCTCCAGTTCCCTGTGAGCAGAGCCCAGCAACCTCTCCACAATGTCCCTTCAGGTAGCTGCAGACAGCAATGAGCTCTGCCCTCAGCCTCCTCTTCCTCACACTAACCATCCCCAGCTCCCTCTGTCTCTTCTCATCAGATTTACTCTGCAGGCCCTTCCCCAGCTTCATTGCCCATGAGGTGTCCCCATGAGGGAACACCACAGCCTCAACCTGTCCCACCACAGCAGGGCAGATGTGTCAAGGGTGTCGGTGGCAGACATGACTCTGCTGCAAAGAACAGGATTAGAGCTCTATCCTGCTTGAGTGACATGGCAGGATCACAGCATAAGGACAACAGGAGGCACAGGGTGCCCGGCACAATATGTCCTCTCATCTCATGACCTTTTAGTGCGAAGGTATTCAGCACAGGCACAGAGGTAGGTTGTGGAGTTTGGGGCTGCTGAGAAATGGTGTGTAAAGCAAACAGAAGGTAGTAGAGCTGGGGAGCTGCTCCAGTCTCCCCTCCAGCCCATAAAACGTGAGCCCAGAACAGTCACCCTTGCTCTAAAGGGTAGGAAGAAGCTCCTCAAGGGTTTGGAAAAACTTTGTTGTGAGGGTACTGAAGGCCTGGAGCAGGCTCCCCAGAGAGATTATGGAGTCTCCATCTCTGAAGAGATTCCAACCCCACCTGGTGATTGTGATCCTGGGCAAGCTGCTGTGTGTGTGCCCTGCTTTAGCAGGGAGGTTGGACTGGGTGATCTCCAGAGATCCCTTCTGACCCCCACCTTGCTGTGACTGTGATTCTGTGAGGATGCTGCTGTTGTTTCTTTGTCCTTCCAGCAGGAAGGGAGGTTTAGGAGCTCAAAGTAAAATAAATGGCTGCACGTTTCAGGATGCAGTCTGTGTGTGCAGGGAGAGTTGCACTGCATTTGTTCAGCTGATTTTAAGAAGGTAGCATTGAAAGCATGGATGAAAAAAATGGGATCTAGCCAGGAGACATCACAGCTTCAACACAGACACAGCCAGGTGGGATGCAGAGACCTTTCCATGCCTGGGAGGATGCACACAGGGACACAGGTAGAGCTGGGTAACCCTCTGGTGTTGCTACAAGAGGAGGAATTAATTCCTTCTTGATCCCTGCAGCAGGCAGCTCCTACTTGGGTTTGATCTGCACCAAGCTGGATTCTTTTGGCGACTGTAGGTAAAGGAGGAGGAGAAGAAAGGGAAATATGGGAGGCACCAAGTTATGAAAATAGAAGCCTCGGTTTGATCTGCAGCCTTCAGAGGTGCCGTAGGTGTGCGCGCACCCATGTGAGCTGCATACAAATTCATTCAGCTTTTGTTCTCAGCATCTGCTCCATGCAGCCTGTGCTCTCCTGCTCTCAGCTGCTGACAGTCTCCAAGGGTGGGGGTCTGTCTGAGTTACACAGCAGGGTCTCCTCTGAATCACTTCCCTGAGCTGGTCCATTTTTGATTGGTGCTATGCCCCAAGAAGAGCAGGCAGCCAGCCCTCCCCGCAGACTCAGCTCCCAGAGCTCACCTTTCTCTCTCACACAGTTTCACAGTGTGGTTGGAAAGCATGTTAAGATCATTAAGTCCAGCCATTATCTAACTCAAGCAGGGCCACTACTACACCACATCCTTCAATACCACATCTAGATGGTTTTTAAACTCCTCCAGGATTCAGCCACCACCCTGGGCAGCCTGTTCCTGAGGACCTTTCTGGTGTAGATGTTTTTCCTAGTGTCCCACCGAAACCTCACCGGGAGTAGCTTAATGCCATTAGATGCTTCATGCTCTCTCCTCATGTTCTCCCTGACCAGCTTTTGCAGAGCTGCAGACAGACATCAATGAGCTAACCAGTGACCTGGATCGCTCTGGGATCCCCTACCTGGACTATCGGACGTATGCCATGAGGGTGCTGTTCCCTGGCATCGAGGACCACCCTGTGCTGAGGGAGCTGGAGGTAAGGAACAGAACCCCAGAATGCCAGGTTGGAAGAGACCTCAAGGACCATCTGGGCCAACCTTTCTAGGTGACAGTGGAGTTGAAATGAGCTGGCCCAGCACCCTGGCAAGCTGAGCCTTAAATCCATGCAGTGTAGGGGACTCCACTGCTACCCCAGGGAGATGATTCCAATCTCTGACTGTTCTCATGGTGGCAAATTTTCTTCTGGATTCCAATGGGAATCTCCCCAGCAGTAACTTGTCCCCACCACCTCTTGTCTTTTCCATGGGACTCCTTGTGAAAAGAGAGTCTTCATCCTCCTAGTGGTCACCATTTATGTCCTGGTCCATGGTGGTGATGTCTCCTCTAAGCCTTCTCTTCTCAAGGCTGAACAAACCCAGCTCTGCCAACCTTTCCATAACAGGATGTGCTCCAACCCTCAAGGAAGCCAGAGTGGGATGCTGAAGCAACTTAGATCCACACCAGGTCTTGCTAGAGTTTTGTGAGGTTTTTTGTTGCTCTAAGCCAGCCAAAATCACACCGGATAGGTTCTCAGCATCCTTTTAAAGTTCTCTTTAGCCACCTTAAGATGCAGAGGGGAAGCTTGTAAGCCTGGGAGCATCCTGCCTTGGAGCATCCTCCTGCTGTTGCTGTTCCATGGCATGTCCACAGGAGGGCAAGCACCGTGCCCAGGCATGGCCACTCTGCCCCTGACCAGGAGCAAACGCTTCCATCTCCCTGATTTTCCCACCAGCAGGGGTAAATATATGGATAAGGTTTTTGCCTGAGGATACAGAAAAACTGGTAGTGTGCAATTGTCCTTCAGATCCCCCTGCAGATGGGCTCTGCTTGCTTGTGAGAGTGCTAAGAAACAAATGTGGGGCTGCTGTTCCTCCATCTGGGATGCTCAGAGGTACCAGCCTCAATGCTCCTCCTTGGAGCCTGGCATTGCTCCAGTAAATCCTGGAGGCAGGACCAGGGCAGTCCTCCTGCCCCTGTGCTCAGCACTGGTCAGGCCACAGCTTGAGTGCTGTGTCCAGTTCTGGGCCTCTCAATTTAAGAGAGATGTTGAGGTGCTGGAAGGTGCCCAGAGAAGGGCACCAAGGCTGGGGAGGGGCCTGGAGCACAGCCCTGTGAGGAGAGGCTGAGGGAGCTGGGGGTGTGCAGCCTGCACAAGAGGAGACTCAGGGCAGACCTCATTGCTCTCTGCAGCTACCTGAAGGGAGGTCATAGCCAGCTGGGCTTGGGCTCTGCTGCCAGGCACCCAGGGACAGAACAAGAGGATACAGCCTTGAGCTGTGCCAGGGCAGGTTCAGGCTGGATGTTGGGAAGAAGTTCTTCACAGCAAGAGAGATTGGCATTGGGAGGTGGTGGAGTCCTCATCCCTGGAGGTGTTTAAGAGGAGGCTGGATGAGGCACTTAGTGCCATAGGTTAGTGAATTGGAAGGATTAGGTGATTGGACTGGATGATCCCAGAGGTCTTTTCCAACCTGGCTAATTCTGTGACTCTGTGATTCACACAGACTGAGGGGTGGCCCAAACAGAGATGTAAGAGGAACAGGAACAGGTCTTCATCATTTGTGCTGCAGAAGGCTGTGTTGCTTTTCCAGGCAGGCAGCAGCTAGCACCAAAGCAGATTCCTTCCCAGGGAGCAGCTGCCAGAGTGTTGGTAAAACTCACACAGGCTCTGAGTCAGCCTCTCAAAGCCCATTCCAGCGCCCCTGAGTTTTTTAATTCCATGCAGGAACAAGTTGCCCAGGGAGGTTGTGGAGGCATTCAAGGCCAGGCTGGATGGCATCTTGAGCAACCTGGGCTAGTGGGAGGCATCCCTGGTTGGAACTGGATGATCTTGAAGGTCTCTTCCAACCCAACCCATTCTATGCTTTGCTGTTTCAAGTTCCAAAGAAGCTACTTCTCTTGCAAGCAAATATGAATGCTTTTTTTTATTATTGTTGTTGTTGTTATTATTATAATTATTATTATTAGTTTTCCTCCTGGGGAAAAAAAAAAAAAAAGCAGAGCTGAAGAAGTGATAAATGTGTTGCCAATTACACAGTTGCTTAATTACATAACATTGGTAAAACCAATACATAAGTCTCCAAGATGTTTGGTGAAGAGTTGCTCGATGCTGTTCATCATTTTCACTTGTAATGAATTACTTGAAGCTGCAACTGGGCTGAAAAGCCTCAATTAATTTTTTTTACACTTGTCCCATAATAAAGCAATAGGCTAAATTAGTGTTTAATTTACTTACAAGAGTGTCACTTTTTGTGCAGAACAAGCAAAATTCTGTGTCTTTTGCAGGGCTGTTAGCCTGAGAGCAGCAGCTTTATGGCATGCAGAGAGTGCAGCTCTGAGCAGGGATTCAGTGCTGAAGAGCTGGGGAAGGACAAAAAAAAATATGGCCAGAGACTATGTTCAGGGATGTTGAGACCCTGAGAGGTGTGATGCTGGCTTGTCCACCTAAGATTACACCATGAATTCCTAACATTAAACCATTCATCCCACCCAGAGTGATGGCACAGTGACCCCACACTGGTGCAGGGCTGCCCACCAGTCCCTTGTCCTCCCACATCTTAGAATCACAGAATAGTTCGAGCTGGAAAGGACCTTAAAGGTCATCTAGTTCCAACCTTCCTGCCATGACCAGGGACACCTTGCACTAGACCAGGCTGCTCAAAGCCTTACCCGACCTGGTCTTAAACACCTCCAGGGATGTCCAAAACTTCTCTGGGCAACCTGTTCCAGCTTCTCCCCACCCTCATGGTAAAGAACTTCCTAATGTTCAATCCAAACCCACCCTGCTTCAGTCTCACACTCTTGTCTGGGCTGATGGACCTGCTCTCCTCCACCACAGGTCCAAGGGAATGGGCAGCAGAGCGTGGAGAAGGCCTTGAAGCTCTTTGCTCAGCTGATCAACAACAAGGTCTTCCTGCTGACCTTCATCCGAACGCTGGAGCTGCAGCGCAGCTTCTCCATGCGTGACCGCGGCAATGTGGCCTCGCTGATCATGACAGGGCTGCAGGGCAAGCTGGAGTATGCCACTGATGTGCTGAAGCAGCTGCTCTCAGACCTCATCGAGAAGAACCTGGAAAACAAGAACCACCCCAAGCTGCTGCTGCGCAGGTAAGGCAGGTCCAGGGCTTACAGGTGGGTCAGTCTGGTCCCCCCGTGTTGGCCTGGCCATGGTGCTGGTGGCACCTGGGGTCTCCATAGGAGCAGGAGGTGGTGGCGGAAGGAAAACTCTGCTCTCCATGGGGCATTTTGGATGGCACATCCATTTCCTCACCTGTCTTCAGGACACAAGGTTTACTGTACTCTGTGATTTCACAGATGGCTGAACAGGGTCTTAAATTTGGTCCAGGAGAGCTCTTACCTCTGCTGCCTGTCTGTCTCACTCATCATCTCCTGGTCCTCTGTGGAGCTCAGAGCAGCATCATGGCAGGGAGGTGAATGGCACAAAAATTGCAGCTCTCCACCAACTGCTGGTACCCAGCAGTACCCTGTGCATCCAGACAGGGAGGAGGAGGCACCAGCTTGGGTACAGCAGGGTCTAGAGGAGCAGAGGTGCAGCTCTTCCAGTCACCTTAGGGGACTTCAGGCTCTTAAGGGCAGGAGGATCATTTCTTCCATGTCTGTACAGTACTTGGGGTCCTTGTCTCCCAGGATTTGTGGTGTTATCATGATGAGCGGAGCATTCAAGACCTAGTAAGTACCTCCTAGATGGGCAATGCCATGAAATGCTCTTGGAACCACAGGGAAAGGCTGCCAGGGAAGTTCTTGGACCCCTTCTGCTGGCAACCTATCCTCTGCAGCCTTCCAGCACAGGACAACCAACCTCCACTTTGTGGCTGCTGCCCATGGCTCCATCTCTTTGGTGGGTACTGTGAGGAGGGGGCCCAGCTCTGACCACCAGCCAGGTATTTTTTGGAGCACCATGCAAAGTCATTATTGATGGCTGAGGCAGAAGACTCCTTCCCAGCCACCCGTCAAACCACTGGGGAAATTAAGACAGCTTCCTTTCCTGAGATGAGTTATTGCCTCCACAAACACAGCCAGAGTTAAAGCAATTTCCTGCCAAGGATATTCATTATGGCTGGAGGAATCCAGGAATTTTTCCTAGAGCTGTAAAACTCTTCCCATACCTTCATCCACCTGCTCCAGTGAGATGCCAGCCAGCCACAGCCTGTCTGATGCTAGCACAGCCAGGACCCAAAGGGACATGGAGCTGCTGGAGCATCTCCAGAGGAGACCACAAAGAAGATCAGAGGGCTAGAGCACCTCCCTTAGGGGGACAGGCTGGGAGAGTTGAGGGTCTTCAGCCTGGAGAAGAGAAGGGTCCAGGGAGAATTTAGAGCAGCCTGCCAGTAACTGAAGGAGGCTAAAAGAAAGCTGGGGCAGGGATTTTTACAAGGGGGCTGCGAGTGACAGGATGAGAAAGAATGGAATGAAGCTGGAGTATATTTAGACTGGAGATTATGAAGAAATTCTTTAGAGTGAGGGTGAGGAGACACTGGAACAGGTTGCTCAGGGAGGTTGTGAATGCTTCCTCCCTGGAGGTGTCCAAGAACAGGTGAGATGAAGTCTCGAGCAACCTGGGCTAGTGGGAAGTGCCCCTTGCCCGTGGCAGGGGGGTTGGAACTGGATGATCTTCAAAGTCCCTTCCACCCCAGCCTGTGCCATGATTCTGTGGACTCTGTGAGTTGTCTCCAGGGACAGAGCATCCCCCACCTTTCTGGGTGACCTATGCCAGTGTCTCACCACCCTCACTGTAAACAATTTCTTCCTTAGAGTCAGCCTAAATCTCTCCTCATTTAACTTAAAACCATCACCCCTTATCACCTCAAGCCCTGTTAAACCTCCATCTGGAGCCTGTCCCAGGCCTGTGCCCCACAGGCTCCCGAGTGGTTTTGGGGGGCACAAAACAGCTCAGGCTGGAGCATTTTGCTCTGACTTGCAAAGGAGTGATCAACCCCAAAGTGAAATGCTCTTTTTTCCTCTCATTTCTGTGAGCTCTCTGGTGGCAGTGGTTGATAACTGATGCTCAGTTCGTTCTTTCTTCCTCATTTTCCCTTCCTTCTCTGTCTTCCCATGCCTATCCCTCACGGGAGCCAGCATGAAAGTTGACATTAAATCAAATAAGTGTTCTGGTTCCTGGCACAGAGCACAGCACACAGCAGCTCAGAGACCTAGACAGAGCAGAGGAAAATTAATAAAAGCCATGCTTATTTATTTGGGGGTCTCTCAACACTTTGTTTAGTTCTGGTTTATTCCTGCTGCCTCAAAGTCAGAGGAGCAGCCAAAGTGCTGCTTGCTGGCATCAGGCTGTCTTGCAAAGTCATCGCTGGATCATGCTCTGCCCTTGCTCTGTGGTGTGAGGAGAGTTCCTCCAAGTCCTTGAGCAACCCCAGGTGGAGGTTGAGTCCTTTTTTCCTAGCATCAGGTAATAGAGGAAGAGGAAATGGGGTGAAATTGTGCCAGGGGAGGGTTAGGTTGGAGATGAGGAAAAGTTTCTTTGCTGTAAGAGTGGTCAGAGGTGGAGGAAGTGGTCAGTGGAAGAGGCTACCCCAGGAAGGTGATGGAGTCCCCATCCCTGGTAGGGTTCAAGAAACCTGTGGCCATGACACCTGGGGTCATGGTTTAGTGGCCCTGGTGGTGTTGGATTGATGGTTGGACTGAATGCTCTCAGAGTTCTTTTCCAACCAAAACAGTTCTGTGGTCCTAAGGCGAGGAGAAATGGGATCTGACAGCAGTGCTCTGAGATGTTTGCTTTTGCTGAACATTCAGCTGAACTTGTGATGCTGGTAAAGAAAGAGAAGGGAAGAACCAGGCTCAGGAGTGTCTGATTCCTTCTCCCACACATGCCCCAACTTCTCTACCACTCCTTCATTTTCAGTGTCAGGCTGCCAGCAGCCAACAGGGACAGGACACAGCATCACTTCCCTGCTGGGGGCTAATTGTGAGGCTTGCCAGCCCTTTATTGAACATTCTATTAACAAAGTTGTTGGTTCAATTAATATTCATCCCGAAGTCCTGGAGGGATGGTTTGCTGAGCTGCTCACCTGGTCTCTGGTTTGATTCACTGTCTCTCCCTGGCCGGCAGGCAAGGTGCTGCTGCTGCTGCTCCTCCTTAATTGGGTGACTGAAATATTTTAAAGCAGAGAACAATGCCTGTGTCAGTTTGTAACGATGGATTTTTAGGCAGTTAATCAATTCAGGCTGAAATTCCTTCGGGATCTGCAGACATTTTCACAAATTCCTGGCAGATGTTGCAATCTGAAGAGATGATGGATAACGTGACCCCCCACCCCAGGTCTCTTTACTGACTGATGTCAGGTTGTGTTTGCTGAGATCGACTAGCTCCTCTTTGTACTCAGACTGCAAGATCTATGCCAGGAGACGTTTAGGTTGGAGATCAGGAAAAATTTCTTCACTGCAAGAGTGGTCAGGGATTGGAACCCAGGGATGTGGTGGAGTAGTCATGTCTGGAGGTGTTCAAAGAAACAAGTAGATGCGGCACTTATATGGGACACTGTCTGGTGGTTATGGATATGTTGGATCAACAGTGGGACTTGATGATCTTAGAGATCTTTTTCAACCTTAATGGTTCTGTGATTTAAGAGCAGAGTTGCTGGCCAGGGGGATGAAGGGGCAGAGATGACAGAAGGACATGGAACTGTTGGAGGCAGTCCAGAGGAGGCCACCAAGATGCTCAGAGGGCTGCAGCAGCTCTGCTCTGAGGACAGGCTGAGAGAGTTGGGGCTCTGCAGCCTGGAAAGGAGAAGGCTTCCAGGGGACCTTGGAGTGGCCTTGCAGGATCCGAAGGGGGCTCCAGGAAGGCTGGGGAGGGACTATTGACAAGGGCTTGGAATGACAGTAGGAGGATGAATGGGTTTGAACTGGCGAGGGGAGATTGAAACTGGATGTTGGGAAGAAGTTCTTTGCAGTGAGGGTGGTGAGACACTGGCACAGGTTGCCCAGGGAGGTTGTGGAGCACAGAAGCACAGAATGTGATCTTTGATCTTCAATCTTCGATCACATTCTGTGTTTCTGTGCTCCACAACCTCCCTGGAGGTGTTCAGCACCAGGCTGGATGAGTCCTTGAGTGACCTATTCTGATGGGAGGTGTCCCTGCCTATGGCACAGGGGGTTGGAACTGGCTGAGCTTTGAGGCCCTTCCAACCTAAACTGTTCTGTGATTCTATGTCCAGACCCGCTGGGGCTGTGCCAAGCTCACAGGCATGGTGCCAAAGGGAAGTGTGCTGCAGAGGGTGGAGTGTTGGGTCCCTCCTGCTTCACTCAGTGAAATTTGGAGCAGGTGCTCGTATGACACGTGGCAGCAGGGGAATGCTGCCAGTGAAGAGCCAGGCTGCCCAGGATCATGTTGCCCTGGATGATCTTAGGGGATTTTCTACAGCTGAAAGCATTCTATGGTTCTGTGGTCACAGCTGGCAGAGCAGCTTCACCCTGCCTTCTGCTCCCAGCATGGCTGGGGCTCAGGTATGAGGTTGTGACACCCTGCCCCCAGCACCGTCTCCCTGTCTCGGTCCCAGGAACAAGGGACTGTGGTGCTTTAAGGGCAAACTCCTGTTCCTGCAGAGCCTGCATTCAAAACTCTTTCTAGGAGCCTTTGCGTTTAAATTAGAGATAATCTCGGGCACGAAGTGGGGAGGGGAGACTGGGTGGGGCTGGGGAGAAAGCTGCAATTCTCTGCCATTGTCACTCTGCTGTGCCTGATTGCCAGGAGCTGCTGCAAATCTCAGTCATTTGCCGAGCCAGGCTGTAATTTGCACCACGTGCGAGAAGCTGAGTGTCACCAGCTCCCTGTCACCAGCCCCATCAGGGCTGTCAGCTGGGGAAGCTGCTCTCAGCTCTTGGGCGACGGTGGGCAGGGGAGGACACAGCGCTGGCCGCAACCTGCTGCCAGCTCCGAGGCCACGGCGTGGTTCAGAGCTGTGCCAGGCTCCAGATGGGTGGTGCCACCCAGGGAGAGGTTTGGGACCTCCGACGGTGGTTCGTGTTCGTCTGTAACACCCATGTCCTGCCGGCTTCCCTAGGACCGAGTCAGTGGCTGAGAAGATGCTGACTAACTGGTTTGCCTTCCTCCTACACAAGTTCCTCAAGGTAAGGAGGGATGGGATAGAGCTGAGCCCCTGCTGACACTTTGCTGTCTCATCCACCAGGCGTCCCCGGAGGTGAATCGGGGCTAGAAACTCCTCAGTCAATCTCCAAGTCAGAAGATGTAGTAGCAAGGCAAGGGGTGTTGAAACCTGCTTAGGGATGCCTCCACCTGGGGCTGCTGGTTAATGGCCTGAGTCAAGCTGCCACAGACTCCTGCTTGGCCTTCTTCAACCCTCAGATCTCATGATGTAATCCTCATGCCCTGGAGTTGCTGTTGCACCTCTCCAGTACCTGGGGAAATTCTCACTTCCCCCTTCCTGAGCTTCCACATTTTCTTATCTGCATTTGTGGTTTTGGAAGCCCCACGTAGTTAGTTTCGTGGCAGCCAACAATGAGATCAAGATCTCAGTTCCTGTCTTTTTAGAGCCATATGGATTCAGGAGAGAGTTGCCAAGCCAAAGACAACAAACTCATGGAGCCAGAGAGCTCTAGGGTTTGGCTGTCCTCTCCAGGAGCTGCTCGGGGCTGAGCTTAGCTGTCCTAAGGAGGGAGTCCATGGGGCTGTGCCTCTGGCAGAATGAACCATGCACAAAGTGATTCATTGTGTGCAGGCTAAAGGCCCTGAGGGAGCTGCACCTTCACCTCTGTGTTAGGTTTACTGTCTGTCTCGTACAGGAGTGTGCTGGAGAGCCTCTCTTCATGCTCTACTGTGCCATCAAGCAGCAGATGGAGAAAGGTCCGATCGATGCCATCACGGGGGAAGCTCGGTACTCGCTCAGTGAGGACAAGCTCATCAGGCAGCAGATTGAGTACAAGACTCTGGTGAGTGATGCTGGTAGACGCTGCTATTGAAGCCCCTTCTGTCCTGCCCACCTGGCCATGAGCTGATCTGAGCTTTAGGCCAGTGATTAGGACACTACCCCGAAGCAGTGTTGGTGGTGCAGTAAAACCTCAAGCTGGCAGCCCCATGTCCAAGTCAGGTGGGTACAAATAACCCAAGCTCAGCCTTTTAGGGTTTATCTCCTCCCTCTACCAAATGGAAATGGACATCCAGGACTCCTGTTGTGACAAAGGCACAGTAGATGCAAGAGCAGTGATGTGATGAGGGTTGCAGGGGTAGTGGTTTATCAGAAGGGGTTGCTGTGACACACGTGGGCACAGTGCTCCTGGATGCACATCTGAAGCCCTTTACACTGTGGTGAGTTGTTCCTTCTCTTCCAGATCCTAAACTGTGTGAACCCAGACAATGAGAACAGCCCAGAGATCCCTGTGAAGGTGCTGAACTGTGACACCATCACCCAAGTCAAGGAGAAGATCCTGGATGCAGTATACAAAAATGTCCCTTATTCCCAAAGACCAAGAGCTGTTGACATGGACTTGGGTAGGAACTTGCCTGCCTCATGAAGGGGGAGGATCAGAGAGGTTGATCTGTGATTCTTGGTGGGTTTTGCAAAACTTGAAGACTGGATTTCAGGCTGCACACCACCATAGGTGTGTTTGCCCCCAGGAGGTGTGGGCACTGCTCCTGCTGGGCAGCATTTGAGCTCTGTGGGATCAACTAATTGTCCACTGGTCATAGAGCAAATTTACAGGTGGCTTCAGATTGGAAGGAACCTCAACACTCACCTTGTCCAATGCCTTGCAGTCAGCAGGGACACCTCCAACTAGAGCAAGCTGCCCAGGGCCACATGAAGTGTGATCTTGAATGTCTGCAGGGATGGGGCCTCAATGATTCCTGAAATGATTCACAGAATGTCAGGGGCTGGGAGGGACCTCCAAAGCTCATCCAATCCAACCCCTGCCAGAGCAGCATCACCCAGAGTAGGTCACATCCAGGAGGCTTTTGAATATGTCCAGAGAGGGGTACTCCACAACCCCCCTGGGCAGCCTGTGCCAGGGCTCTGTCACCCTCACAGGCAAAAAATTCCTCCTCATGTTTACAGGAAAATTCCTCTGCCTCAGCTTCTACCCCGTGCCAGCCCCTGTGCTGGCACTGGGCATCACCCAGCAGAGCCTGGCTCCAGCCTCCTGGCACTCACCCTGCACACATTGATACCCATTGCTGAGGTCCCCTCTCAGGCTGCTCCAAGCTCCCAGCCCCAGCTCCCACAGGCTATCCTCCTACCAGAGCTGTTCTATTCCCTTCAGTACTTTTGTGGCTCTGTGCTGGACTCTCTCAAAATGTTCTGTGTCTGAACTGGGGGCCCCAGAACTGGACACAGTACTCCAGATGCAGCCTTACCAGGGCAGAACAGAGGGTCAGGAGAACCTCTATCGACCTACTCACCACAGCCCCTCTGATCCACCCTAGACTGGCATTGGTCCTCCTGGGCACCAGAGCACATTGCTGGCTCTTGATCAATCTCCCATCAACTGGCATCCCCAGATCCTGAAACTTTCTTTATTCTGATGGGAATTCAGCTTGCACTGGAATCCTCTTCCTGGGAGATGGGCTGCAGACTTTTCTGCAGGGTCAGTAGATAGTTGGTCCAGGAGTGGGAGGAACCTGTTGGTGCCTTTCCCCTCTCTGACCATCGCCTTTGCCTCTCCCGCAGAGTGGCGGCAGGGCCGGATCGCTCGCGTGGTCCTACAAGATGAAGACATCACCACCAAGATTGAAGGCGATTGGAAGCGTTTGAACACCTTGATGCATTATCAGGTAGGAGAGCAGCTCCAGCATACAGCTCCCAGAGAGCTGCCAGGAGGGGAGGGCAGCAAAGCAGGAGGTGAAAGCTCTCTGGTTGTGCAAGCTGGACAGGGAGGTCACCCCAGTGTGATAAAGCGGAAGGGTTTAAGGTGCTTACAGAGTTAGATGGCAAAGCAACCTTGACATGGCTCTTAAAGGTAGCAGCAGAGCTGAAAATTGGCTTTTCAGCAGAGCTGAAAACCACCAGACCTGCTCCTGAGATGGAGGGAGCAGTGGTGAGGTCTGAGCTGCTGCTGCTGGAGATGCAGGGCCAGGGCAGGGATGGCACCTGCAGCTTGGGTCTTTGTGGGGGAGGTCTGAGACAACCAGGAGTGCAGCAGGGAAGGGAGAGGAGTCTCTGCCTGCCTTCATGGCTTTGCAAATAGCACATGGTTGGGTGATCTGATGCAAAGCTCAGGCTGTAGCAGCATCTGGTTTGTCATACTCATGATCTTCCTATGTGTTGACTCTTGAGCAAGGTATGAAGAAGGGAAATGGAGCAGAAACTTCAAATACTGTCCCATGAGATGGTTGGGCAACTGCTGTGGGTTGTTCAGCCTGGAGAAAAGGAGGCTGAGGGGAGACCTGCTCACTCTCTACAGCTCTCTGAAAGGAGGCTGGAGCCAGGGGGAGCTTGGTCTCTTCTCCCAAGGAACAAGTGATAAGAGTCATAGAATCACTGAATGGTTTAAGTTAGAAGAGACCTCAAAACTCATCCAGTTCCAACCCCCTGCCATGGGCAGGGACACCTCCCACCAGCCCAAGTTGCTCAAGGCCTCATCCAACCTGTCCTTGAACAGCTCCAGGGAGAGGACATCCACAGCCTCTCTGGGCAACCTGTGCCAGTGTTTCACCCTCACTGTTGCACCAGAGGAGGTTTAGAGTGGAGATTAGGAAAAAATTCTTGACTGGAGGAATGGTCAGGAACGGGCTACCCAGGGGGGTGGTAAAGTCCCCATCCCTGAAGGTGTTCAAAGAAACAAGTAGATGTGGCACCTGGAACACAGTCTATTGGTTATGGAGGTGTTGGGTCAAGTTGGGCTTGATGGTGTTGGGCTGATGGTTGGACTTGGTGATCTTACAGGGCTTTTCCAGCCTTAACCATTCTGTGCTTTTCACAATGTGTGAAAGATGGGAAGAGTGGTAAAGACAGAGCTGAGGAGGGTTTGAGTAAAGAGAATCATTTTCCTCAAAGCCTGTCTGCAGCAGAGGATAACTGCATTAATTGGGACCTGTAGCCTCCTCCTGTCCATCACTAACCTGCACAGAAGGCTTTAGTATTTCATCTGGCATCCTTCCCTGTTTATCCAGCATCTTGAGTCCATCAGCCTGGCTCATGCTGGGTGAGCTGAACATGAGCCAGTGTTGACAGGAGCCACATCACCAGGGAGCCAGGCAGAGAGGATGGCAGAAATATGCAAAGTGCATGGAAAAAGAAAACACCTCCAGGGTCAACTTTCCCAAGCAGCCTGAAGGATTTAAGCACAGATTAGCGAGAAGTGTCGCCAGAGCTGGGTAGATGAATTCCATTGCTTCTCAGGTCTGGTTTACCTGACAGTTGCAAGGCATTAACCAACATGCAGGGAAGCAGCCAGACTTTATTATACCTTGATCTTTAAAAGTCATCTCAAGGAAGTCACAAGAGAAAGCCAGGTTTGGGTCTGAGGGGAAGCAGCACCTCTCGGTTAAATGCCTGTGGGAAAACTTCAGCCACAAGTTCACCCTTAAAATCAGCACAACCCCTGCAGCACTCAAGATGCTGCAGCTCCTCCTGCCATTTGAATGTCTGGGAGAAAGTAGAGCCACTTTGCTCTGGGGGAAAGTAAACAGTCTCTTGAGGCTGGTCCTGAGGAATCCCTGAGTCCTTAGAAGTAAAAGAGAAAGTCTGGAGAAAGGGATTAATACAGTTCTGGAGGCCCCAGCACAAGCAGGACATGGAACTGTTGGAGTCCAGAGGAGGCGACCAAGATGTTCAGAGGGCCGCAGCAGCTCTGCTCTGAGGACAGGCTGAGAGAGTTGGGGCTCTGCAGCCTGGAAAGGAGAAGGCTTCCAGGAGATGTGGAGCATTCCAGGGTCTGAAGGGGGCTACAGGAGGGCTGGGGAGGGATTATTGACAAGGACTTGTAGTGACAGGAAGAGG
This sequence comes from Semnornis frantzii, assembly GCA_013399775.1. Classification (NCBI taxonomy): domain Eukaryota; kingdom Metazoa; phylum Chordata; class Aves; order Piciformes; family Ramphastidae; genus Semnornis; species Semnornis frantzii. Next base: position 19,235 of record VWYK01002948.1, on the reverse strand, counting down.
AGGAGGAATGGGTTTGAACTGGCAGAGCAGACATTGACACTGGATGTTAGGGTGCAGGGAGGGTGGTGAGACACTGGCACAGGTTGCCCAGGGAGGTTATGGAGCACAGAATCACCGAACATGATGCTTCTGTGCTCCCCAACCTCCTTGGACGTGTTCAGCACCAGGCTGGATGAGTCCTTGAGAGACCTGTTCTAGTGGGAGGTGTCCCTGCCTATGGCAGGGGGTTGGAACTGGCTGAGCTTTGAGGTCCATTCTGTGGGCAGCCCCAAATCCATGGACACTGATGGCATGCACTGACAAGTGCTGAGCGAGATGGCAGGTGTTCTGGCTAAGGCACTGTCCATCATCCTCGAAAGGTCTTGGAGAACAGGAGGGGTGCCTGAGGACTTGTTCAGGCATTGGAAGAGGCTACTCAGGGAGATGGTGGAGCCCCCATCCCTGGAGGTTTCAAGAAACCTGTGGCCACGGCACTTGGGGCCATGGTTTAGTGGCCATGGTGGTGTTGGGATGATGGTCGGACTCGATGCTCTTAGAGAGCTCTTCCAGATGAAACAGTTCTAGGATTCTATCCCCACTCTGGCCTGTGCAGCCCAACTGAGATGTTTCAGCCATAAAAGAAACCAAATTCTCTGTTCTGCAATAGACATCTTGTCAAGGCAGAGCTTTGCCAAATCCAAACAGCTAAGGAGGGGGGGAAGGTTATTTGCATTCCTACCAGTTTGGGGTTTTTTTCCTTCATTTGAGTAATAAATGTTTTTATCAGGTTAAAATGCGGCTGGTCCAGGACTACACAGGGCGACAAACACATGGGGTAAAGCTCAGCCTAGAAGAGGGTGTAGAATCATTTGTGTTTCAGGAGCTGCTGTCTCACTGTTTCAACAGAGTAAACCAGCCATAAAAATGGCATCTAGATTGTCTCCATCTTTTATTGAGAGCTGCTCTGAAGGCAATGTGAGCTCTGGATTTGCAGGCTCTACTTGGAGATAGGATCCTGGATTGAGAGTCACAGGCTGTACTGGGTTGGAAGCTCGAGAGGCCACCTGAGTTGGAACTAGAGGGTCTTTAAGGTCTCTTCCAATTCAACCAATTCTATGCTTCTGTGATTTTGTGCAAACCCCCTGCAGTAAGCAGGGACAGCTCCAACTAGTTCAGGTCCCTCAAAGCCCTGTCAAAGCCCTGTCAAGCCTGACCTTGAATGTCTCCAGGGATGGGACCTCTACCCTGGGTGACCTGTTCCAGCATCTCCCCACCCTCACTCTATAAAGGATTTCTTCCTCATCTCCAGTCCCAATCTCCCCTCTTCCAGCTCAAAGGCATTTCCCCTCATTCTGTCACTCCCAGCCCTTGTCAAAAATCCCTCTCCAGCTCTCCTGTAGCCCCCCTCAGGTACTGAAGTCTTCTCTAAGGTCACCCTGGAGCCTTCCCTTCTGCAAAAATGCAACACACACCTACCTCAGCTGTACTCTGGGTGGGAAGCTTTCAAATGCCAAAGCCAGGATGGAATCTCCAAAGAAAATACTCATCTTTCCATAGCATTTTGAAACTACCTCACAGGATTCTGTGCAGAGCCCTGATCCTGCTGCTAATTTCTTCACTGACAAAAATAGATGTGCAGGTTAAGCAGCTGTCATCCCTTGTCACATCCTCCAGAGCTTTGAAACTCTGTTGTAAGGGACTGTGTCACATCTGTGCAGTGTCCTTTTGGGTTGGTGCCCACTGAGTTCTGTGGGAGAGTCTCACCCCAGGTGGCTTTACTCAGGCAAAATGAGACCCTAGCTTTAGTAGCAAATGATTTGCAAGTGGCTCATGCAGGGTTAACTCAGAGACAGCAGGGCGTGAATACCTGTCAGCCACTTTGGGTCTGGAAAGGCTGAGACAGGAAAACTCTTGTAAATGAAAACTTAGAAACAAAGAGGGAAGATTTGCCTGCAAAATGAGACTTAGGAGCTGAGGCTGGCATGGATGAGGAGCCAGAATCCTTGTTACATCCTCACTGTATCCTCTCTGCTTCCTCACAACATCCTCAATGCAGCTTTGCAGCATCCTCACTGCATCCTTGCTTCTTTCTCACTGCATCCTTGCAGCATCCTCACTGTATCCTCATTGCATCCTTGATGGATCCTCACAGCATCCTTGCTGCAGCCTCACAGCATCCTCTCTGCATCCCCACTGCTTCCTCTCTTCATCCTCACCATATCCTCACCACCCCACTCAAACACTAGGTTATTTTCTGGTCTCCCTCCCCGCTTCTCTCCCCACTCTGGGTTTTGTTTCCCTTGTTTTGTTTTGTGCAGCCTGTTCCCAGCTCCAGAGGACCCTGGATCATTTTCAGAGCTACAACCAGCTGCAGCTCCTGGGTATCTCTGGGGTTTTTGCTGGAGTGTGGCAGCAGCAGAGCCGAGGAACCACCCTGTGCTCCATGCTAATTTGCATGCTGGAATTTTTTAGCTGGCAAAAGCCATTCCACCCAAAACATGGGGAGTGGGAGTGCTCTGTGCACGTATGGAATTCTTAACACCTCTCTCCCGGTTAACGACAGCCTGGAAATGGACCCTGGATGGGAAGCCGCTGCCTGCACAGGAGCACTCCAGACCGTTTGGGTTTCTCCCTAGTGGAACTGAAGTGTCAGCTAATAACAGCCTGAGAAAATAATATCATCACTGATGGCTTCTTAATAAATTGGATGAAGTGAGACAAGAGCAGAAGAGGAAATGACAGAGGTGGTTGAAGAGTGTTGCTTAGAAAGGTCTCACTTTGGTGCTGTGAAACAAAAGTGACTGTTATTGCCACTATCACTACCACTAATAACTGCCACTACCACCATATCTTCCATCTGCCTGCTATCCAAAGCCTTGAAGGCAGCGAAGATCACTGTGTGCAGGTCACCTCCCAGCAGCAGGTGTTGTACAAACACCCATCAGGGTGTCTAGGCATTGAACAGGCTGCCCAGGGAGGTGGTGGAGTCCCCATCCCTGCAGGTGTTCAAGAAAGCTGTGGCCATGGCACTTGGGGCCATGGTTTAGTGGCTGTGGTGGGGCTGGGTTGATGGTTGGACTCAATGGAAGACTCTTCCAACCCACACAATTCTCTGAGTCTGTGATTCTGCCAAGAGCTTGAGGAGATGCTGTGGGAGCAAAACCCAGCTTCTGTCCTGGAGCTTCCCCATGTCTATCACAGGCTCATTAAAACTGGAAAAACCCTCTAAGATCATCCAGTCCAACCATCAACCCAACACCACCAATCCCCACTAAACCACAACCCCAAGTCCCATGGCTGAACTGGTTTTGAACACCTCCAGAGATGGTGCTGAGTCCCTCACAGGTCTACTGGTGAATAATCAGAGTCACAGAACCACAGAGTGTCAGGGGCTGGAAAGGACCTCTGAAACTCAGCCAGTCCAACCCCTGCCAGAGCAGGAGCACCCAGAGCAGGTCACACAGGAACACATCCAGGGGGGGTTTGAATTTCTCTAGAGAGGGAGACTCCACAACCCCCCTGGGCAGCCTGTGCCAGGCTCTCTCGCCCTCACAGGCAAAAAATTCCTCCTCATGTTTAAATGAAACTTCCTCTGCCTCAGCTTCCAGCATTGCCCTTGTGCTGGCACTGGGCATCACCCAGCAGAGCCTGGCTCCAGCCTCCTGGCACTCACCCTGCACATATTGATAACCATTGCTGAGGTCACCTCTCAGGCTCCTCTGCTCCAAGCTCCCAGCCCCAGCTCCATCAGGCTCTGCTCCTACCAGAGCCGTTCCATTCCCTTCAGCACTTTTGTGGCTCTGTGCTGGACTCTCTCCAGCAGTTCTGTGTCCCTCTTGACCTGGGGGGCCCAGAACTGGACACAGTACTCCAGATGCAGCCTCAGCAGGGCAGAGCAGAGGGGGAGAAGAATCTCTCTTGACCTCCTAGCCACACTCTTTTTAGTACACCCCAGAATAATGAAGGGTTGTGCCCCAGTATCAATTTCTCCAGCAGAAAGAGACATTTCTTCCATGCAGCTCCTCTTCATGATGAGTTGGCTTGGACCCCTCTGAGATGTGTTGGCTCCACTCTCTGCACCACGAGGTCACGATTAAAAGCCACTCAAGCCCATCCTCTGGTAACCTGCAGATTCTTAATTAAGGGAAAGAAGCAGTTTAAAAACTTCCAACAAGGAGCAGATTTATAGGGAGGATAAAATTAAGCATGGCTACTAAAATCTGCTGTAACCAAATCTTGTTAGTGCTAATGCTCATTTATAGTTGGACTTCCCAGCACTTCACTCTTCTCCCTAGTGCAGTGGAGGGCTGGACAATTTCATCCCCTGAAAGACAACTTTATGGCTTGCTTAGTTGTAAATCAAACTTTTAAAGTTTCTAAAAAAAAGAATTGCTAAAATAAAAAATGGTTTAATAGGAATGGTTTATGGCCCAGAACGTTGTTAGAGCTGTTTCATTCCCTCTCCATTGTGCCTTTAATTGGATCACAACAACCCTGGAGAGGCTCATTTTTATTGGGTCAAACACCTTCTAAAATCAGAACCACCAAAAAAACATGTTCAATCTGCCTGTTGATTTATTGCTCCTTTCCTACAGTCCGGTGCTGGAGAGCTGCTGCTGCTGCCCCAGCACACAGCTCAGCCAGGCTGGGGCCTCCAGCAGGATCGTTCCCATGTCCTCAGGAGCTCTGGGATGTGCCAGCAGCTTCTGCTCAGGCCAGGGGACTTCTGTTCCCAGCCTTCGCTGGGTGAGCATTTTGGTGATTGCACTGTGAGATAGGTGGATCTCACTGATCTCTCTCCTCCCTCTCCTTCTTCTCCTCCTTCTTTCTCTCTCTCTCCTTCTCCTCCTTCTCTCTCCCTCTCCCATTCTGCTCCTCTCTCTCTCCTCCTCCTCCCTTCCTTTGCCTCTGCAGGTCTCAGACCGCTCAGTTGTGGCTCTCGTTCCCAAGCAGACCTCCTCCTACAACATTCCTGCCTCTGCCAGTATATCCAGGACATCTATTAGCAGATATGGTAAGAAGCAGCACTCAGTGCTCACACAGTGGCTCATGGACAACAGGAGCCACCACAAGTGCTCCTAGCCCACTGCAGGCTCACAGCCAGCCCAGAGCCAGATGTGACACCAGCACATTGTGTGGCTTGCAGCTTTAGAGGAAAATGGTGTACTGGGGCTGGTGTTGAAGCTGCCCTTGTTGCAGGAGGGCAACAACTTAAAGGAATTAATTGGTGGGGNGCATAACAAAAGAAGGTGAGAGGAGAGAAAAGGAAATGCCAAGCTCTTGGAGGAGCCTTCCAGTACCCAAATGGGGCTACAAGAAGGCTGGGGAGGGTCTTTTAACAAGGGCTGGGAGTGACAGGGCAAGAGGCAATAGCTTTGAGCTGGGAAAAGGGAGATTTAGACTGAAGATTAGGAAGAAATTCTTTCCAGTGAGGGTGGGGAGACACTGGAACAGGTTGCCCGAGGAGGCTGTGGATGCCTCCTCCCTGGAGGTGTTCAAGGCAAGGTTGGATGAGGCCTTGGAGTAGCCTGGACTAGTGGGAGCTGTCCCTGCCCATGGCAGGGGATTGGAACTGGAGGAGCTTTAAGGTCCCTTCCAAGCCAAACCATTCCATGATCCTATGAGCAAGCCTGTGGAAATCTGACTCTTGCAAAAGCCCAAGGAAAGACTTGTGGTGCAGAGGGGATGAGTGGATGCTGCAGAGTGCTCATGGGGCTCCCACTGCAGGAAACTAGCTCTAGGAGCAGGGCTGCATGAGAGAACAGCCTGATTCCTTCATCTCTTTCTTCTCTAAATGGAGGATCCTGAATTGTTAGCTAATGGGTCAAAAGTGGGGAACAACAATCTTAACTCCTGCTGGGATGTGCCCCCCTGGGAATTCATTATTTGCGTAATAGCAGGGCTTGGCACTTCCCTGAGGGTCCCCAGGGAGGCTGCAGCCTGAGTAAATGAGGCTGGGGGGTGCCAGATGTAAACTGAGAGCACTAAATCCACAAGAATGGGAATAATCCACCAAAGGCAGCAGTGGCAGCATTTCTGGTGGGCTGTTCTTCCATTGCCTTCCATTTCACAGAGGGCTTTGCAAACAAGAGCTCTCCTGACAAACCTCTCTTCTCCTCCTGTTCATAGCTCCCAGTGCTGCCCACAGCAAAGCCTTTGGGCAAAACCCAGGAGAAAAGGCATTTCTCCCTCCAAGGTGTAGACCACTCCAGTGCCCAGATGGAAGACCAAGGCTGGATGATGCTCCCCCAGTCCTTGGTGTTCAGTGATCTGTGTCATAGGATCAAAGAATGGTTTGGGTTGGAAGGAACCTTCAAGATTAGGTAGATCCAGTCCCCACTACCATGGGCAGTCCCACCAACCCTGGCTGCTCCAAGGCCTCATCCAGCCTGGCCATGAACATCTCCAGGGTGGGGGCATCCAGAGCCTCCCTGGACAACCTGTGCCAGTGTCTCATCACCCTCACTGCCAAGAATTTCTTTCTAATCTCCAGTCTCACTCTCCCCTCTTCTAGCTCAGAGCCATTCACCCTCATCCTGGGACTCCAAGCCCTTGTCAAAAGTCCCTCCCCAGGTGTCCTGTAGCCCCCTTCAGGTACAGGCAGGCTGGTCTAAGGTCTCCCTCGAGCCTTCTCTTCTCCAGGCTGAACAGCCCCAACTCAACCTGTCCTCATAATGGAGGTTCTCCATCCTTCTGATCATCTTCATGGCGTCCTCTGGACCCTCTCCAACAAATCCATGTCCTTCTCGTTTTGGGGGCTCCAGAACCAGATGGAAAAGCTTCTGCAAGCTACCAATATGAACCAACTGCTCGTGTGGGAGATTAATAATTCTAATTGTGGCAACAGAATTTAAATGAGATACTTATTTACTTCCCCTGTTATAAATCAGTACAGAGCTATGTTTAAAAATAGACTCACTGGATGTTTCCTGAGCTATCCCCTTGTCTGTCTCCTTAATTATATCAGTTGGAGCACTCATTTATCTAAGCCTTAATCAGGGATGAAAATCTAGCTACTTTGGTAATGACTTGCCTCCTTCCCTCTGCTGATTTATGATTGATCTCCTTGCTCTAGATGAGGAGGGTGAGCTGTGAATTAGGAGGCTCAGCTTGAGGACACACACAAGGTTCCAAGAGAACAAAGGAATTTAGTGAGAGGGGGAAGAAACCCAAGCCAGCAGTGCAAGCAGTGCGCAGTTGTCTCCTTCAACCTCATGTCTTAGCTTGGAGACAGCATGGATGGGATCCAGGGAGACACATCCTTGGGCAAGTGGAATGTATCTCACATCCCTCCATGGTTTCCAAGCAATTAAGGTGAAAAACCCTTTGTCTGCTTCCCTTGGAGCTCCCCCTTCCCTGCTGGGGAGGAGGGCAGAGGCTGGATCCTTCAGCCCGAGGGCAGCACAGCCAGGATGCAACCTCAGGCTCTGCAACCAGCGCTCAGCTTGAGCTCTTCGTGATCTAATGAGAGCCCCAAGAAGCAGAGACCAGCTTCTTCTGCCCTTTGTGCTGCTTGAGTCGGGCATCCATGACACAAGCTTAAGGAGGGAAGATTTAGACTGGAGATTAGGAAGAAATTCTCTCCAGTGAGGGTAGGGAGACTCTGGAACAGGTTGTCCAAAGAGGTTGTGGATGACCCCACCCTGGTGATGTTCAAGGCCAGGCTGAGTGAGGCCTTGAGCGACCTGGGCTAGTGGAAGGTGTCCCTGGGCAGAGGGGTTGGAACTGGATGATCTTTAAGGTCCTTTCTAACCAAAGCATTCTATGATTGTATGACAATAGTGGTATCAGGACTCCGGTGCTGTGGGGTTTGGTGGCCAGAGTTGATGTGTTTGAGCTGTAACCAATGCAGAATTCTTGTCTGGACCTGGACTATTGAGTTCACAGAAGGAAAGGATAAGAATGGAGCAGAAAAGTCCCATGTCTGAGTGTAAAAACAGAAAGGTTGGAGTCTGAGGGACTCTGCTGAGTGCAGACCAGCAGGTATCTCTGGGAAACACCAGATTTTGATGCTGTCTGCTGGGTTGGCATCTCATTACCTCATAGAAACCCAGCGTGGGTGCTTTCAGCATTAGCCAGCATGGTGGCACTGCTGAGGAGAGGCAGGGCAGTGGAAGAGGGCTCTGCCTTGAGTGTGACCAACTTCTCATGCACCCCCAGACTCCACCTTCCGCTACACTGGCAGCCCTGACAGCCTGCGCTCCCGGGCCCCCATGATCACCCCTGACCTGGAGAGCGGCGTTAAGGTCTGGCACTTGGTCAAAAACCACGACCATGGAGACCAGAAGGAAGGAGACCGAGGCAGCAAGATGGTGTCTGAGATCTACCTGACCAGGCTACTGGCTACAAAGGTAACTCTTCGTGTGTTGGATTCACTTGGGACATGCACAGGGAGGCCCATCTAGGCACACTTGCTCAACTCCTAAAGGGATTGTTCCTGTTGGACTTTGTGAGTCCCAAGGATTGGGTGGCTCCTGGAGCAGAAACAGGAACAGCTCAGATTTACTCCCACTGTAAGGTGGTTGCTGAAATCCTAGAATTCCAGCATGGTGGGGGTTGGAGGAGACTTCTGGAGATCATCTAGTCCAAGCTCCCTGCTCCAGCAGGGGCATCCAGAGCAGCTTGCCCAGGATCACAATGGCATGGGGAGTTTGGAAGCTCTCCAGAGAAGGAGACTTCACAACCTCTCTGGGCAGCCTGCTCCAAGGCTCCAGCATTCTCACAGTAAAGAATTTCTTCCTAATATCCCATCCAAATCTCCCCTCCCCAAACTTTGAAGCATTGCCTCTTGTCCTATCACTACTAGCCCTTGTAAAAAGTCCCTTCCCAGCTTCTTTGTAGACCCCTTTCAGGTACTGGAAGGCTACTCTAATGTTTCCCTGGAGCCTTCTTTTTCCCTTGGCCAGAGAGAGTTTTCCAGCCTTTTCTCTGTGTAGACAACACAAATCTGCTACTGAAAGCAAAATAAATTGTTTCAGGTTAGAACTAAAGACCAAAGTGCAGCCATGAGGAGCTGCGAGCTGGGGAGCATTCCTCTGGGGTTCCTCCAACAATGCTCGTAAAGCCCCAACCTATTTCCTTGGGGTCCAGGACGGCACTTTGCAGGGCTGGCAGCACCATCTGGCATGCCCTGCTGGCATGGCTGCTTAGCCAAGCATGTGCCCATCCCTCCCTTCACCCTCCTCTCTTGCTGCTGCCATCAGGGCACACTGCAGAAGTTCGTGGATGACTTGTTCGAGACGCTGTTCAGCACCGTGCACCGCGGCAGTGCGCTGCCGCTCGCCATCAAGTACATGTTTGATTTCCTGGATGAACAGGCAGATAAACATGGCATCCACGACACAGATGTGAGGCACACCTGGAAGAGCAATTGGTAAGAGGAGGAGGGAGGCAAGAGCAGACCTGAGCAGTGAGCAATTATCCATGTCCCGAGATAGAACGGAGCTGGGCATGAGCATCGGGAGGGCTGGGAGCAATGAAGTCCCACAGGTCTGAAGCATGAGGTCTGCTGTGAAGCTGTGCTCGGTGGTTTTCAGGCAGCACTGCTGCTGCCCCAGTGCCCTGTGCAGATATGGCAGTGGGGTTTGGTCCTGGATCCTGCTGTCACAGAGTCGTAGGCTCCTAAAATCACAGAAAATTGCAGAACTGGAGAGTCACAGAATGCGCTGGGCTGGAAGGGACTTGTAGAGGTCATCTGGTCCAAACCCCTGCACTGAGCGGGGATGTCCCCAACTAGGTCAGGCTGCTCAGAGTCACATCAAGCCTGATCTTGAATGTCTTCAGGGATGCGGCCTCCACCACCTGCCTGGGATACCTATTCCAGTGCCTGACCAAGTCCTCAGGCACCGCTCCTGTTCCCCAAGACCATGCAAAGAGGCCAAGCCCCACTTGGGTCCAGGCTTCTTTCAGAGAGCAATGATGTCTCCCTTCAGCCTCCTTTTCTCTGGACCAAGCACTCCCAGTTCCCTTAGCTGCTCCTTGTAAGACTTGTTCTCAAGTTTTGGTGGGCAAGTGGGAGGAGGTTCATGCCACTGGAGCAGATCTAAACAGACAAGGAATAGGAAGAGAGAGCTGGGGGCTGAGCTACTCGGCTGCAGTGCAGCAAGAGTTAAGGCTGGAGCCTTGAGTGTGGCAAGCCGGGGAGATGGAGAGAGCCTGGACTTGAAAGGTAATGGGAAACAGCAGCTGGGTTTTTGATCCTGCTGTACAGGCAAGAAGAAAGGAATAATCATTCCCCTTTGATTGCAGAGGCCTCAGGATTCAGGGACAAAGCCTCAGCTCATGGGCTGCGGAGGGCTGCGCAGTGGATGATTGGCACAGGACCACCAGCCCAGGCTCAGCCCTAACTGGGCTTAACGGGCTCCTCACGGAGCTTCTCAGCTGGCTACCACCATGAACTACTGGGCTCTGCCCTGGCACAGCCTTCCCTTGGTGCCTGCCACCCACCTGGCTCCTGCCTCCTCCACCTTCCCATGCAGGGTCAGACTCCAGAGCAGCTCCTGGGGTGTTCAGGGCAGCAGTGTCCAGCCCAGGCATAGCAAGACCCATCACAAGCCATCTGGGTAGGACTGGGCTAACTGGTGTTTGATGGAGCTGCTCCTGGTTGGGTTCTGCTGCTTCCCACCATTCACCTTCTCCTTGGGAACACAAACAGCAGCAAATGTCCCTTCCCTGCCTCTCTCTTAACATTTCCTGATGTTCTTCATTTCCCTGCAGCCTCCCTCTCCGCTTCTGGGTGAATGTGATCAAAAACCCCCAGTTTGTGTTTGACATCCACAAGGGCAGCATCACAGATGCCTGCCTCTCTGTGGTGGCTCAGACCTTCATGGACTCCTGCTCCACCTCAGAGCACCGCCTGGGCAAGGACTCCCCCTCCAACAAGCTTCTGTATGCCAAGGACATCCCCAGCTACAAGAGCTGGGTGGAGAGGTGAGCAGCAGGCCTGGCCTGGGTTTCTCAGTCCTCCTTGACAGGATCGCTCTCAGTGGCCAATGATGCAGCAGGGTGGCTCTAGCAGTGAGCTGCTGGCACAACTCAGCCCTGCCAAGCATCACTGCTCTTGTCTTGTTGCAATGCTCCAGGCTTGGGGCAGAATGGCTGGAAAGCTGGCCTGGATCAGGAATAGTGTGACCAGCAGGACCAGGACAGTGATTGTTCTCCTTTACTCAGCACTGGTGAGGCCACACCTTGAGGATTGAGTTCAGTTTTGGGCCCTTCACTACAGGAAGAACATTGAGAGGCTGGTGCAGGTCCAGAGAAGGGCAACAAAGCTGGTGAACAGGTCTGTTGAGGACCAGCTGAGGAAACTGGGGTTGTTCAGCCTGGAGAAAAGGATGTTTAGGGAAGACCTTGTGCCTCTCTATAGCTCCCTGAAAATCAGGTTGGAGACAGATGAGGGTTGGTCTCTTCTCCTATCCAAGAGGAAATGGCCTCAAATTGCACCAGGGGAGGTTTAGGTTGGACATGAGGAGCAATTCCTTCCCCAAAAAGATTGTCAAGGCCTGGAACAGATTGCCCAGGGCAGTGCTGGATTCCCAATCCCTGGAGGGATTTCAAACCTGTCTAGATGTGGTACTGAGGGCCCTGGTTCAGTGGTGACCTGGCAGTGCTGGGTTGAGATTCACAGAATCACAGAACCACAGACACACCCAGATTGGCACAGCCCCTCAGGAGCACCAAGTCCAACCTAGAACCCTACAAGATCCACCTTAAATCATAGCCCCAAGCACCACATCCAAACCCCCCTTAAACACAGCCAGGGTGGGTGACTTCACCACTGCCCTGGGGAGCTCATGCCAGTCCCTGAACACTTTCTCCGATTGCTGATCCAAAAGATCTCTTCCAACCATAACTATTCTGTGGAAGGAGAAGAAGGACACCTTGAACTTCCATGTTTCTCATGACCCCCCCCGGCCCTTGCTTCCCACAGGTATTATGCAGACATTGCCAAGCTCCCTGCCATCAGTGACCAGGACATGAATGCCTACCTTGCCGAGCAGTCGCGGCTGCACTCTGTGGAGTTCAACATGCTGAGCGCTCTCAATGAGATCTACTCCTATGTCAGCAAGTACAGCGAAGAGGTGGGTGGCCCCAGGGGGGCAGAGGCAAGGCTGCCGAGGGTACATGTGGCACAGGGTCGGTCTCTTCTCCCAAGGAACAAGTGGTTGGGCAAAAGGGAACAGCCTCAAGTTGCAACAGAGGAGGGTTAGGTTGGATATTTGGAAAGAATTTATTGACTGCAAGAGCGGTCAGGGATTGGAACAGGCTACCCAGGGAGATGGTGGAGCCATCGTCCCTGGGGCTACTCAAAAAGACCTGTGGAAGTTGCACCTGAGGACATGGTTTAATGGCCATGGTGGTGTGGAATTAATGGTTGGATTTTATCTCAGAAGTCTTTTCCAACCTTAATGATTCTGTGGTTCTGTGCAGCTCTCATCTCTCAACTTTGCCATTTGAGTTTCACACATTTTGAGCTGCTCACATCTCGCTGCCCACTCACCTCTCCCACGCTGACTTCTTTCTCTCTTTTGTTTTCGTTTCTCTCTCCCGTTTGGTTTCTCCCAGCTCATTGGGGCTTTGGAGCAGGACGAGCAGGCACGTAGGCAGCGTCTGGCATACAAAGTAGAACAACTCATTGGGGCCATGTCTATTGAGAGCTGAAGAAAGGTCACGGTGCTCATGGTGGCAAAGGGCAGAAGAATGCATGACACTTGGGAATGAGGAGGGAAGCAAAGCAAGAATGGTGCTGAACACACAAGGCTCTTCTGGAGGGAGCAGAGACTGTCCCAAGGACTGACTGTGTTCAAAATCATAGAGGATCTGGTTTGGAAAGGCAGGAAGAGAAGACAATGAAGCATCTTGAGCAAAGCCAAATCAAGATGGATCCTTTCTGATGAGCATACACAGGAAGAAGGGACACAGAAAGTCTCCATGACTGCTGCTTTGCATGAAAATCATTTGATGTATATTAGAAAAGAAAACTTTATTTAAAGATTTTTTTTTTATTAAAAAAAAAAAAAAAGAAAGAAAGGAAAAAAAAAAAGAAAAAATAAAAAAAGGGGAAAGAAAAAAATTAAAAGAAAAACACACAGAGGCCACAGAGATAACCCTGGCAGCAAGCTCCACCTCTGAATCCTCTCCGCAAGAGGCTTCCAAGGCAATGGCTGCAAACAGACTCGTGACACCAATTGGAATGCCTGAAACAGCAAAATCTGCTTCTTTTTGGGACTCTTACAGGAAAGAAAAAAACTAAACAAAGCACCCCATGAGCACAAGTTTGCACCACACCTTTCCACACCGCTCAAATCCCAGGTTAGCCAGAAAACACTGCAGTGGCTGAGTAACACCAGGAGGAACTTGACGTGAATTACAAACCCATCAGCTCAACCAACCTGTCTTGAGATCCAGCTTTAACTCTGTATTTATACGTCTCTATATATATATATTTCTTTTAAAATCACATTTGCTGTCAAACAAGGGAAGATCTGATTTGCTTCCCCTTTTCCATCTTATTCCTCTTTGCTGGACACTGCCACCATGACTGGGCAGCTCCCTGCATGGTGCCATGGCCATGCTCAGCCCGGGGGTGTTGCTGTTTCTGCAGCAGAAGCATCCAGCTGTCCTCTCCCAACTGGGCAGAGACGGGCTGAATCCTCCTTGGTTGCATTTTGGTGGTGGCTTCTGGCAGCCACCCCTGACTTCCTGCAGTAAACCCCAGCCCCTGCTGATGTTTACAGTGAGCGATACTTGAACAGACTGCGCGCAGCCAGGGGAGCTCTTTGTTGCCTTTCTGATGGACTTGCGGAGTCAGCCAGCTCAGGCTCCCTCCAAGTGTCTCTGCCAGCATCCACACTCTGGCCCGAGGTCAGGCGCAGGACCTGCATTTCCACTGGGAGCTTTAGGAAATACTTCTTTGCTGTGAGGCTTCTGAAGCCTTGGCGCAGGCTGCCGGGAGAGGAGTCTCCTTCCCTGCAGAGATTCCAACCCCTCTGGGCAAGCTGCTGGGGGTACCCTGCTTTAGCGCAGGGGGTTCGGACTGGGTGATCTCCAGAAGTCCCTTCCAACCCCCACCATACTGGGATTCTGCAGGAAGGGGTAAGAAATCATTGCTCTAGGCAAGAGGAGACCTTAACCAGCCCACTCGGGCCAGTCCCCACTGCTGTCTTGTCTCTGTCTTGGCATCTCATTGGTATCTTCAGTTCCTCACTGCCCCCTCATGACATGTGTCCCTGTAGCCAGTGCCAGGCAAATGTTTGTGAGTTTTAATTCCTTTCAAAGACACCAAAGCTTATGTGTGTCCCTTTGTAGAGTGCTAGGAGGGCAAGGAACACTGTAAATATTTCTCTCTAATAAATATTGCTATTTGTGCAGTGGGGAGGACAGGGTGAGGAGGTCTGATGAAAATGCCAAGTATTGACTGCAGCAGCTTGGTGGTGAGAGCAATAGCTCCTGGCATCTGCTCAGCCCTGCCCAGGCAGCGCTGTGCTAGATTGGGACCTCAGTTTGCAGCTGGTGTGCATCAAAGGAAAATCCATTTTGACATCCATCCCCCTCCTGCCCCATTCCTGCCCGGATGAGTCCAAGGATGGTCACCATGGACTCCCTATGCACGGGAAGAGCTGCTGGCTTCTGGTCTGGAGATGAAGCCCTAATGGGAGCCAGCGACAGGGAAGGGGAGAAGCACTTAAATACTCAGGAAACTTGTTGGTGTGATTACCACTCAGAAAAAGCCATGCCAAGCCCACGTCCTTTTGGTGATCCACTCTTATGAGCTTCTCTGCACCCTGTTAATACTCTGGATGAAAATCCTGATCAACATAGTGTGATACATTCTTGACACCTGCAGCAGCCTCAGCTTTGTAAACTGCAGGGCTTGGATTTGCTGAGACAAGGAAGAGAGAGCTGGCAGAGACCCTGCCATCAGAAGAGTTCCCTTCCCAAGGAGCCTTCTCCTGCAGAGTAAATCCTGTTTCAAAGACAGAACATGTGCAAAAGCCCAGGCTGTCCTATGAAAATTTGGCTTCCCAGAGCCCAGCACCATGAACATGGTGATGGAGCCATCATTACAGCAGCCTCCAGCTTGCCCTGCTCTTTGCTGCTGGGGTTGCAGGGCGTTGCAGGGCATCAGGCTTGGAAATCCTCCTGCTCTTGTTTTTTCACTGGTTCCTGTCACTGCTTTTCATGGTGATCCAGCTTGCAGCTTATCTGAGGGATTCCCAGACCTGAGTTCTAGTTGTGGTTGTTGTTTTCGGCTGTTCCACTTCAGATCCTTCACCAAATCCCTATGGTACTCTGAAACCCAAAGAAAGTCCCCCAGATGCTTTCCAGACCCTTCTGAAGATCAGTCTCTGCAGAGATCTCAGCACTGAGCCCTGCCCAAAGCAAAGCTCTTCATCCTCTGAGTGCTGAGGAATGTGTGCTAGCCCCACAGCCCACCTCAGGCCCTTTTTCTTCCATATCTATCCAAGAGGCTTTTGTGTAGCTGATTTGAAGCCTTCTGTCCTCCCCTTGCTCTCTACTTTCTGACGAGGAGCACCCCAAAAGCAGAGTTTGCTGTTTCTCCTTCCCTAGCATTTTCTCAGCAGAGGTGGAGGTCCCCAAGCATCCCCTCGTCTCTCTGGCAGGGGCGAGGGATGGTGCTGCAGGGACAAGGAGGAGCTCTTTTGTGTGCTGGGGAAGAAAGCTGAGCAGAGGAGGACAAGGACAGCAGCGGGAGCACTTTGCAAAGCAGTCAGCTCTTACTCTGGACCTGTCTCAGGAGGGAAGCAGCAGAGATGTTCCTTCTTCCATCACCTGAAAAGGTGTTGGGAGGATGGCACAGGGAGCAGCAGGGTGCTGGCTGGGAGGAGTGGGCAACAAATAACCTGCCAAGTGTCTGCTCCTGGTGGTTGCCATGAATTATGGATCTTTAGAGGCAACTCCAGGGAATGAAGCAGCACATCACCTGAGGCCAAAGCACTGTAATTCACTGCCCCTTTGCATCCCACTTTGCAGTTGCTCCTTTGGGAAGAGGAAGCCTCAGATCTCCAAGCAGCATTTTCTTTGCACTCACAGCGAACCGGACTGGAGGTTTGGTCAGGAGGGGGCAATAACTTTGCCTTAGATGAAACAATTTCACATCCCTCTCGTTGCCCCCCTCCCTCCCTCCTGCAAGGCCATGGGTGGTGTTTTGATTCTCCAGTTCACTTCGTTTCAGGTATTTCAACATCAGTGGGAGACGTCATCTTGTGGAATCTCTCTGCCTGGTGTCACTGCTTCAATAATTCCATTTCATCTTCTGCTCATCAGCTATCAAAGCACCCACTCCAGGGGGGAGCGAGGTGCTAATCAAACACTTCTCCATCTTGAAGGCCTTTATTATAAACTCATCCAGGAGAGCCTGAGCGAGCCTGTCTCTGCACCAACCCTGCACCAACCTTGGATGTGGACATCCAAGTGGTCTCCACACTCTGCCATGAAGCATGGATTTATCTTTAAAGGGAGGCAGGGGAGATCAGCAGGCCCGAAGCACTCATGAGACCCAGCATGGACCAGTCTGGAACTGCCTGAATGCCCACTGCAAGACCCAGAAACACACACACTGAGGAGGTTGTGTCTGCAGGAGGCAGGACAGCAGAGCCTTCCCGCAGGGACTTGGTGCTGTGACATGGTGGGGATAGGGAGTGCAACAGAGACCTTCATCACAGCAGTGCCTTCAACACACTGTCTTAAAATCCCAGCAGCCTGTCCCCACCTAAGTTCTCTCTCCTACCTTTAACTGGACTTCATCATAAAGGTCCTAATGTAGGAAGCACTTTTGTGTGGGCTTGTGGAGGACAAAAGCAAGAGAGCTTAAAGCTTTGGGGTTGCTTTCCTACATGCTGCTGACTCGAAGCACCTCGGGGTGGGTGTCTAACCCTATGTGGAAAGGGCTGAAGTGCTTCCCTCCTCTGGTGGGCACGACCTCCAAACTGTGTCTGATTTCCACAAGTCCCAAGCAGCCGGAAGGGATTAGAAGCGTGGACCTGCCCACAGCCCCAGGGCAGCAGGTTGGCAAAGGGCAGGGCAGATTTGGGCATGGTCCCTGTGATGCTCCTATCCAAGCCTGAGCCTCAAGCCTGGTCCCTGGCAGCAGCCCAGCCAGCTTCTTGCCCATTGCTGGCTCTGCTCCATGCAGTTTGCAGTGCTGTCAGAGCTCACCTGTCACAGGGACTTGGTTCTCCAAACTAAATGGAACTCAGAGAGACTGACATGAATAAGTTGAGACATCAGGGGAAGCTCATGAGTGACTGCACCCTGGAGAGACAAAAAAATGGTCAGAGGAGGATAAATAAGCATGGCAAAGGCACATTAAAAAGCCACAAAGCTTCAGCCACCCCACTTTGGAGTCCCATTTTGTACCACAAGCCGGAAACCAAGAAGGCAGGGAGCTGGGACATTGTGTGTGGGGCATTCTGAGTAGAGCTAGAGGAGCAGTGCCATAAGTGTAGTCAATGTGGCTTTGGAGAGGACACCCACATCACTCCAGTCTTCACCCCAGGCCACCAAGACCAGCAGGACAGAGGTTGAAGGCAAAGTTCTGTTGACAGCTGAGGCCACCCAGCACTAGCATGGGCAGAATGTTTTTAATTAGACCTTTGGTGGGGGAATAATCAGAGCAGAAGATGCCAGAGACCACCACCAAGAAGGTGCCATTCAGGATCTGCAGCTCTTGAATGTGCAGTTTGAATGCAGCTCAGTCAGATGAGTTTGGAAGAGGAAGAGGATTGGAGGCTTTGTACAAAGCTGCTGCTCCCCACACCAGCTTTGGGTGGTGGTCCCGTTCTGGGGCAAGGCATGGCACAGAGGCTGGTGTCCTAGCCATGGGTGGTACCTGCTGCCTTCCTGGCTCCTGGCAGAAAGCTCCAGGTCTCTCTCTGCAGCCTGCAGCCCCGGGTGCTTTGCTGGGTGCTGGGGACCAAGATGTGGAGGTGAAGGCAGTGAGACAGTACAGGATGGCAGAGACCTGCTGCTCCTTGTCTCACCTGGATGTCTGTGCCAACGTTGCTGCTGTGGTTGCAGCTTGCTGCAGCTGAAGGTACTTCAGCCCCATGCTGTCAGCAGGATGGTGTCTGTGTGCCTGTTCTTACAGCCCCCTGTTTGCCTTCACATTGCCCATTTCTCTCTTTTCTTTGTCCAAGTGGAAATTAACGCTGGGAAAAAAAAAAAAGAAACCACCAAACAACCAAACCAGACCTTCCTGCAGCTCCTAAGAGCATGCTCCAAAGACCTGCAGGCTCCATCCAACTGCAAGGGCAACGTCCCAAACTCTGAGCCTCCTGAGACTGCCAAACCCCACAGGAGAACTCCTGGATGGCCTTTCCTTTGAGCTCCGTTTTTTTGTTTGTTTTTTTTTTTTGTTTGTTGTTTTGTTTTTTGTTTGTTTTTTTTTTTAATACCTCTGTTTCAAATAAGCTTGGAAGTTTGTGCAACAGCTTCTCCCTCAGATGTTTCCATCCCGTGGACCTGGCAGCAGAAAGGCACAGCTGCAATAGAAGCCATTGGGAAGCTACTGAGCTGATTTTGCCACGTTCCTTCTTGGCTTCAGAAGGATACCCATGGTAAAATGTTCCTCTGTTTTCCAGGAGCTAACAGCAGCTTGAGGTGTGTTAGGAAAAGCGGTGGGAAGCAGCAAGGAGAAGGGAATGTAAAGGTACTATACCTCCTGGAGCCCCCCCTCCCAGCCCCAAAATATCCCAGAAGGCAGAGAGCTAAGCAGTATAACACGCTCTGGTTTCTTCTGCTCTCTACCCTTCTTAAAACAATCCCACACCATTTCAAGGGGTTTTGTGTACTGGGCAGGACCAAGGAGTTGGTTTGTATCCCACCCATCCCACCACCGCTCTTCTCCAGGTCCTCCCCTCCCCATTGTACTTGACACTGGAGTTCTGTAGGATATTCTTACTTTTATTTTCAAGATGATTGTCTGAGTTTGTTGGGGTTTGGTTTTTTTTGTTTTTTTTGTTTTGGGTTGGTTGGGGGGTTTGGGTTTTTTTGGTTGTTTTTACAAGTGTTGTGAAAAAAAAAAAAACAAAAACATGAAAAAAAAAAGTACGAAAGTTGAAGTATTTAAAAATGTCCCAAGGCGGGGAGGGGAAAAAGGGTGGGGGTTTGTTATTATTCTAATATATTATTGTGTACCTATTGTAAATATGAAACACTCCTATTTTGCAAGCCAAGGACTCACTTTGTACTGTTGTTATATATAAATAAAGTTTACTGCTTAAAAAAAAAAACAA